>JAXGGA010024097.1:0-12565 GCA_038373865.1 Uloborus plumipes
AAAGGTGCTTCGCACCGGCACGAAAACAATATACTATCTGTATCTGTATAATGATCTATTAATTCTCGGGATATATTTAAACAGATCCTCTTGACATGTTCGAGAGGATATCGATGAGCATAGACTGGGTATTTAAATCTGTATTTCCCTAACGGACAGTCAAAATATTTGTAAGGAATGTGGCTGTCGAGTTACTGTGGTTATATTCTTTCTCGCTATCCTTTTTAACTTTCCACCACTTGACCGGTGAATGTCGTTCGCTCCTTTCTCAGATTAGAGAAAATGCAATAAGTATAAAGAAAGCATAAAAAGAGATCCATGCTGCACATGGTGGCGAAAGAGCACACGCACACAAGACCCCCCATTATGCCCCACACACACTTACACATGCCAACACGCCCACACACACCAAGCGTAATTAGGCATTGCGAAAAACATAATTTGAATTCCAAATTGAGGAATTATTATTTATTTTCACTTTCGACCGTAATTGCTGTGTGGTTCCTTTCCAGATTGGACTAGGAGCTTACCACCGGGTACATGGACGGTGCTCCACCTACTCGGAGGTTCAGCGGCCCATGCTATTTCGAGTGAAGACGTTCGTGTTCTGCACACACATGCAGACACACACGCGTACACACACATAACAGGTCTACACACGTATCGCAATTCGTGATTGCGGAAAAAGTAACTTGAATCCAAGATGGGGTTTTTTTTGTCTTGAGCTTGCTATTCGCTGCCTACGGTCCTCATGGTGGTGGCGTTTTTATTCCTACGCACGCTTATGCTCGCCTTCACACACACCTATCGCAATTTGTGATTACGAAAAACGTAATCTAAATGATGGATGTAATTTTTTTATTTCTTTATTTATATTTTCTCTTGAACAATGACAAATTTCTGTATATTTTCCTTTTGTACCTCAAACGTAATGTTGCTGAACTTTCAAATAGGCAGCCTGCCAATATCTCGCCTCCCGATGCTCCGCCTACGTGAACCTGCTTACCGGCCCCTGCAGAGGGATCATGAAGCACATGGTGGCGACGGAGCACACACACATCATTGCCTACAAACACGCACACACATTCCTACGCATACAAACACACTAGGCATCGAACACACGCCTACACACACGCACACACCTATCGCAATTCGTGCTTGCGAAAAACATAATTTGAATCATAGATTTTCTATTTCTATTTCTATTTTTATTCTAGAAGTCAATATACTTCGACACATATGAGGACTGCGTACTATGCGCCTTGCCTCCACAGATAGTACAATACAGATTTTATTGAAGGAAAGAATTTACAGCACAGAGAAGGAAATTACACCCAGGGCAAAGGCGGGAATCGAACCCGCGCCTCTTGAGATTACAAACTGACGGGCAGACCCATTGCGCCGTTGAGGCCCCCCTGAATCATAGATGTCAAATTCTTTTTTTTTTCTTTTTGAACAATGGCAAATTGCTATATATTTTATTTTTGAACCTCAAACGTCGTTTAGCCCCTCTTTAAAACAGGCACTCTGCCAACATCTCGCGCCCCGATGCCTGCTCATTGGCCTCTGCAGGACACGGTGAGCAGCGAGATGGAGTCCGCGATTTTTTCGATTGTTTGCCAACAATTAAATCGCGTGAAAGGCTTTCTTGATGCAATCCTAAGTAAAAGATGAATAAAATTTTTTAATTGTTAAGTACAACTTGCAGCAATAACAAAAAGAAGCTTAGTGTGAGTTGCTCCAAAATTGAATCAGAGCTCCCCTTTCCATGTAGACCCACTTTCATTCCAAATTTCATCAAAATCATACACTATTACTTCTTCAATTTTAGCAAACTCAGTAATATGAATGTTAGATTTTTTAAAAAATATCTTTAATCTAAAAATATTTTGAAAAATTGTCCATTACCTTCTCCACAAAATTTGTAGCTGTGCGGATACAGGTTGCTGGTCAACACGCATTGACAGTTATCCAATGTCTGATTTAGCACGCATTCCTCCATACACATCTAAAAAGGAATGAAAGGGAGTTTTTTTATAGTGTCCTTCATATTGCGTTCCTCGGAATTTAACTAAAAAATCATAAAAACAAACCTATTGTTACAAATCTCGTAAATAGTGGCTATTTTTATCCTGTTTTACTGATAATTTGTTAAATTTACTGCAAATCCCATTAATCTTTGCTTTAAATTATCGTTGTTTTGTTGTAATCTTACCAGTAAGTTGGTTTTCCTGCTTTGCACCACATTTGGGGAGAAATCACTAGGCATTGCCAAGCTTGGCAACATTTGGCGTCGTTCCGAGCATAACAAAAAATTATAATTGGTATTGAAAGACAACACTCCCTTGTAACATTTGCAATTTGTATATCTTTCCACCAATGTAAACAACTGTGAATGAAATTCAAGAAAAAGAAAAGGAACATTCGGTTTTGATGGGATTTTTTCTCCTGTTTACTAGAAACTTAAAGAATGATCTGTATATTTTCTCGGCATTGGAGTTAAGTTAGTTTTTAGAGAAGACTCGTTATTTGCTTTTTGTGGATCTGCTTTTAGCTCTGTGATTCTAGCTGTTTAAGCATTTGGATTTCAATGTGAGGTATACAGTTGAGAGAACTGTGATTGTTGATGTTTTCTTAATTGCTGGATGGTTAGAAACTGTTACTTGCTCTACTGTAAATATGTGTACATATTTGCAAAAATAAATGTTTTGTGTTTTTACCAAGATTGGATTCGTTATTGAAGAACGTTTGAAGGTGCGATAGGCGGTGTGCAGAGCAAAAAATTACACCTCCACTATACCCTAAAACGTCCACTGTAATTGGAACGATGCACAAAATTATATCCACGTAAAGACAAAGCAAGCTTAAACAGTGGTATTTTCTACTTCAGAAAATGTATCGGACGAAATAATACAGTAAGTGAAGGAGCAAGTGGATAAAGGTGACATGTGACAATTGATATATACAAAAAAATGCGAAAATCTCTAGGTTATTTTGAGAAAACTAAGATACGTCTACTAGTCACAGAAGTGATTGGTAACTAAGAATATGACCGTTTTAAGCGTTGAGAAAAATCCATTAAAAAAATACTAACTCAACATTTGTTTATTTTTTTTTTGAAAGCTTTTTCAAGAAATTAAAAAAATTGTCACAGATCACCTTTATCCACTAGTCCCTTCATTTAAACATTGTTGCATTCTTAGAAATTTTAGAGAATATTTTTAAATGTCTTCTACGTTGCTTTTTGAGCCTCACACTGATATGAGCGAGAACTATTGTTGAACATTGCATGATAGAATTACTGCTGTCTTAACATAAAGCATTAAATTTTGCTTCAAACACACACACATTATTAAGTTTTTCGGCAAGTACAAAGAGCAAAAAATAAGCTCTAGAATGTGAATCGATTTGGTTTGACAGCAAAAAGTTGCTTTTAGGATTTTTCTGAAGTAATTTATTAAAAGTTTTACTTTCTGCAAGAGTTAAATTGAGCTTAATTGAGCTTCTAACACTGTCTAATAGTTCTGTACTCCAAGTATCTCAGGTTTAAAAAAAAGACGGAATAAATAAAAATAATAAGAGTAGATAAATAAATGAATAACACTGAAAAACAAATTGTAACGAATTTTCTGTTCCTCGATGTACTTAGGGTGCTCCTTATAGATTTCATGGTGCTGAAAAAGAATATGATTGCAAAAATTATCTATCACCCTCCATCTTTAAGACATTTCATTTAGTAATTTCGGATTATATAGGCTGTTCTTTTGGAGTAATAAGTAAATTACATTCCTCTCCTAGACGCATTTAATCCATATGCACATATTTTTTTTTTACTTATTACAACTGTAGAACATGTAAAAAGTCAGAAGAAACATAATTCACTTTGATAGCTGCTTTAAATTGTCCATATAATGCAGAAGAATGGCGATTGTTCCTCGATGGCTTGAAACCTAGTTGTAGTACTCTATCATGGAAACGCCCTGTCATCGGTTACCCTAGCTTATTCTTGGAAAATAATCAAAATTATAAAAAATAAATAATGAGATATAAAGAAATAATTTTAAGAAGATATGAAGATAATGCTTCATAAAATTAACAATTCACACCATAATTGGAGCATATGTGCATATTTTGAAGAAATTGCCATTCTCATTGGTCTGCAATTCGGTTATATAAACTATTGATGTTTTCTATGCGAGTAGGACAGCAGGACAAAAAAAAAAAAAACATTGTATCAAAAAGAAGTGGCCAGAAAGTAAACAATATATTGCGGATGAGAAAAAAACATCCAAAAGTTCCTCTAATCGACTTAAAAAAATATTCTCCCACCTTTGCACATAAACAATTAATGAAGAATTTCGTTAACGCAATAGATAAAGAAGGGCGCAGATTTCATTATTTGAAGAAACAGTGCAAAAATTAATTAGGGTATTTTCATTGGCCCTCAAATAAGAAAGCTTATGAAAGACCACAGCTTTGAAGCCAGTTTAAGTGATTTAGAAAAAACAGCAAGAGGATTGATATTAAAAATGCTGTGACACGATATTCTTAGAAAGTAGTAGAAGTTCGAACTATGAAAAATTAATTAAAGACTTGTTGAGAAGTTATTCGGGGGTTCAATGTCATTGAAAATTCATTTTTTATTACCTCACTTAGATTTTTTTCCCCAGAAAGTATGAGAAGCGGTGAGCGACGAGCACGAGCATGTGCAGCGCTTCCGCCATTATATTTCTGCAATGGAAGAGCGATATCAAGGACTTTGGACTCGTAATAAGCTTGGCCAATACTGTTAGAATCTTATTAGAGAAGTTTGTGATAGGGCTTATAAGAGATCCTATGTAGTTAAAACATTTACAGCTTGAAAAAGTATGAAATTTAGAAAAAAAAATTACGAGTATCATTATTTTTTTCATCAAAAATCTGTTTAATTCTTCTAAATTTTTAAACAATATATATTTTTTGTGTTTCATATTAGTTTTCAGCCTTATAATGGTTATATGAATTGGAAAAGGACAAAGTTGTTGTATTTATGTTACATAAATGTCATCAAAGTGATACTTTCAAAATATTGGATTTTTCAAAAATCTGTGCATGATGGAACATTTTTATTGACATATTCTTTTTCAGCATCACCTAAAATATCAAAATCTCCACTTACTGAATAAAGCGCAGAAACTTTGTTTACCAGTGTAATCGACAACGATAAAATTTCTCAAAGAAAATTATACATGCAGCTTGATGGTGCTACAAGGTATATCACTTTCTTTTAGGCAGTTTGACCTTTTTTAAAAGCAGAGGTTCATAAATGTTCAAGCACTGCGACCAAATTTTCGAAAAAAAAAGAAATAGTTCATTTTTGGCTAGCAACATCTTTATAGAAGTGTAAAATTACGTAAAAATTATCATATAAAATTTTTGAACACTTTTGTGTAATCATATAACTTTCATTTAATTCAAACTTAATTTGGCACTAGTTACTCTAAAAATATGCTAGTTCAAATCAACTAAAAGGGCTATTAAAATAAAGTAAATATTAGTAGGTACCTCCTTCACAGAAAAAAGATTACTTTAGAAATGTACTCTAATGAGAGTTTACCGCATTTAACATGGTTTAATAATGACATATATTATTATGAAAATCATAGCTTTTCTTTTAAGTAAAGCTCATCATTTTTTAACCAATATGTTCTGCAACTGATTCCTTTCATGTCAAGTGTCTGAGGAGTCCCCACTAGACCCTCTCCGATTTTGCTGAATTTTTTCTAGGATGTACAAGTATATGTAACACTTACATTACATGAAGCCATGACAAGTTATAGCTCTAAAAGTCGTGTGGTTTTTCCAATAAAAATATTTTTGTAATTGCCTCTTTTTTCGTGTCTTGACTAAAATGACTAAATCGTCAAGTTTGCGCTTTCATTGCTCGCGACCTAAGATGATTATTAGGCTCACATTTGGTGATTCTTATCACTGTTTAGGGTAAAATAGCCTATTTGGGTAACAAAAGCTCATTGCGCTGCAGATTTTTTACAATTTGGTGCCGAAGTTGGTTAAAAATCGTATTTTAGCAAATTTCGACCACACATTATCAGCTTGTATCTGCTCAGACAATGACTTTCTGAAGCTAATTCTTTCTTAGTTTGTAGCCTGTTAGTATGTCCGAAAGGTGTGCAAATGTCGTCTTGATAGCTAAAATACTTCCTGAATTATCCAAGTTGAAATTCCAGTCAAAAATGCTTTTCGTCAATTTTGTCTTAATTTCAAAGGGCAATATCTCAAAAGGGTCATTTTGAATTTGATTTTTCCTTATATCATTGGAAAGAGTACACTTTTCATGTAAATAATGTTAGTTTTATTTCTGAGACAAACCAGTTTTGAAAGAAAATTCTAGATCAAAAACTTGTGCTCATTCTGTGTTAAATCAAAGAAAAAATGATATAGACCTTAAAAGTTCATGTCAATCAGTTCTACTAAAACTTACAGGGGCTATTGTATTTATGTTTTGATGAAAAAAACTTTTTTAAGCAAATTTCGAAGGTTAGCTTTTGCGTGTACCCCCGTATAAACTCAAGAAATGAGGAAAAATAAAGTTGCATTTTTTACAAAAATAATTTTCTTTTTCTCTTTCAATAGAGCTTGAGTGTTTTCCTATGTGTTATTTTAAAGATCTTGAAACAGAATTTCGAATGATTTGTCACTTGGCAAGGTTGTGGATCATTAGTATTTCAAGGTCATAAAAAGCATTGTCCCATTTTTCATCATTTTTTTATTATGGACTCGTTACAATCGTAGGCTGAATATCTAGCCACATCCTCGACAGTATAAAGAATGGAATTTCAATAACCACTTATCATATTTTCATTTACTGTTGTTATTAATTACATGACCAAAAAAATTCAGCTCTATCGAAAACTTTCGTCATTGCTTTTTAGAATAATGTCTTTGCAGTTACATTATGATTATTTTATCACATGTACAGTACACCATATTAACTGATTTATTTATTTTTATACCGTAAAATGAGGCGAATCGGAACACTTTTCAGCTTTGGTGGTAAAAAAGGTAGTTATTTTTTTTTTTTTTTTTTTTCAATATGATTTTTTGAGTAAAAACTTCGGTCTTGCTTTGCTTTTGATATTCCAAGCGAAGACAAAACATTTTGAACAGTTATTATTTATATATATAGGAATTTATGGGTGTTCCGAATCACCCCGCTAATAGGGGTCAATCGGAACACATGTTAAATTTTTTATTTTTTTTCAGCTTAACCTGTAATAGGTCTCACAAACATGAGTAATATTGATTGGGAAGAAAAAGAACAGATAGTTACTATCAAATAAAAGTTCATTTTTTATACCAGTAGACGTCTATGATTTGTCAAAATTCAAAGTAATTTTGAACTTATGAAAAATTAAAATTAATTTTAAGAAATGCTTTTGAAATGAAATACAAAGATTTAACTTAAATTGAAGTCACTCATGTCGTCCAAAAATATTTACTTGTTCTTAAAACTAGCAGTTGTGGCTTGGCTTAAGTTTTTTCATAACATCTTTTGGGATGAACGCTGCCTTTTCTTGAGTTTCTTGAAATCTCTGGGTTTTGTGGATAGTCCTGTAAGATTTTCAAACTCATTCATCGCTGTCTATGTGCTGGACTTTTGACGCATAAATTCTGTATGACTTTCCCCCATGTATTTTAAGTAAAAAGAAGTCTCCTGGAGCAAACATTTTTTAAATCTGCAACTTTCTGTCATTCTAAGATCTAATTGCGCACAAGAACGGATAAACAGTAATAAATCCTCGTCCTTGTCTTGACTAGAAGAATTGGAGTTAGAATCTTGATTTTTCAAACCGTTTCCTTCAAATAAGTTTGAATTGGAAAAACAAAACAAAGTGTTCCGATTCACCCAGCAAATTTTTTTCCAATGGCATTTTTCAGAATTCTTCATTTTTATGACACAATTTTTTAAAAATGTAAATTCTGATGTGGTATTCTGTTATTCAGATACATGCTTAATTGAAACATACCACTCTTAGGTTTAAAATATAAGAAGGTTTGTACTTACATATGAAGTTTTGCAGTCTATGAAAACGTGATGTTTTCTAGTATCCTTAGAAGCCAATATCGCTGTCAGATTGACAAAAGTAATTTTTTCCTACTTCCAATGATCTTACCTTTCTAAAAAAAATAATGGCGAAAAATACCCAATAGTATATTTATGAAGAATTTCTTTGTACGGTCGGGAAGTTTTGTTCCGATTGACCCCGCTGTTCCTATATACACCCCATTTTACGGTATTTATTATATTTATTTATGTAGGTTTTTTTTTTTTTTTTTTGAAAAAAAACAAACAAACAATGCTTTTTATGGCCTTAATATATTATTTACCCACACGCGACATATCATCTGAAATTCTGTTCCAAGAGCTTTAAAATAGCATCTAGGAAAACACTCGAGCGTAAATAGAAGCGAGAAAAGTAATTCTTTTTGTAAAATAACGAAACTTTATTTTTTGCCTTATCTTGAAATTTTACGAGGGCACACACAAAAACTAACCTTTAAAATTATCTAAAAAAGTTTTTTTAAACATAACTGAGGTCCGCCATTTAGAAGGGGGGGGGGGCAGGGGGGCCAACTGCCCTCCCTGGCTTTGAGAAATCAATGTATTTACACAAAAGTGGGCGTGGTTTTTGTTGTTTTCCGATAAAATTGCATTGTGTTTCCACCCTTTGCCCCATCCCCCTTGGAAAAACTTGAAATGACGGGCGTGACAAAAATACAAAAGCTCCTGTAAGTTTTAATAGAACTAATTGACATTAACTTTTAAGGTCTGTCATTTTTTCTTTGATTTCACATGGAACGAGTATATGTTTTTGAGCTGTAATATGCATTCAAAACTGGTTTGTCTCAAAAATAAAACAAACATTTTTTACTTAAGAAAAATACGCTCTTAACAATGATATTAAAAAAAATCAAATTCAAGATGACCCTTTTGAGGTATTGCAATTTGAAATTGAGACAAAATTAACGAACTACATTTTTGACTGAAATTTCAACTGGGATAATTCAGTAAGTATTTGAGCTATCAAGATGCCCCTAGAACACCTTTCGGACATGCTAACAGGCTACAAAGAAGTAAAGAATTAGCTTCAGGAAGTCATTTTATCAGCAGATATAAGACGATAGCGCCATGAGCTTTTGTTACCCAGGTAGGCTATTTAACCCTAAACAGTGATAAGAATCACCAAATTTGAGCCTAATAATCACCATAGGTCGCGAGCAATGAAAGAGCAAACTTGACGATTTATTCATTAGTCACGACACGAAAAAAAGAGATCTTTACAAAGCAATTTTTTATTGAACGAACCACATGACTTATGGAGCTATAATTTAGCATGGCTTCATGAAAGTGCTATATGTACAGTACATCCTATAAAAATTTTAGAAAAAGTGGAGAGGGTCAAGTGGGGACCTTCTTAAAATTTGGGACACTTAACATCGAATGACCCAGCTATGCAATTATTTGGGACTTCAGCTTGTTTTGTGATGTTTCATTTTTTTAAATAGTTCGTGAATTATAATTGCAAAACAATGATCTAACCGTAAAGTCAAACAAATCATTAGAATGATGTGACCCATTAATATTGACGAAGGTGTCACCAGTGGGTCGCAATTGGTCTTTGGCTAAATAAAAGCGCAATATAATTCAAAAAATCTCTATTCAGTAGATACTAACTAAATACTATAAGTAGATACTACTAACAGTAGATACTATGGAATTTTGAACAAATTGGACAAATAGCAATAATGGAAGCACAAAAGAGTATTTTTCTTGGAAAAACCTAGGCAATTAACTAACTTTTCTTAATTTATTCGCAGAATTCCAATAACTATAATTTCGTCAAGCCTAACATGGCAGCATCTTACCATGCTGATAGGTTAGATTTGCCCCAGCTTTAGTATATTCAACTGTGGATGCGATAAAATAAAAGAACTTTATGAAGTAAATAAGATAATATAATAATTTGACAAGCTCATTTTAGACTCTTTGGTGATAATTTTTCCAAAACGCCGAGTCCCTAAAATTTGTTCTAAACCATCAACAACCTCACTAACTGTAACAGACTGCGATATTTTGAAGTTGTTTTACGCTTAATTTAGAATGGTGGTACGAACATTCAGCTTAGAAACACTATAAAGAAAATCTAAATGACCTTTATTCTAAAGCATATATGCAGATAGCAAAAAAAGAAAACAGCTACAATAAACTTTAATGTATAAGAAAACGAAGAAAGATTACTTCTTTGGAAAGTGGACCATATAGACCTCTGCTCTGCCAAGCTACGATATAATCCGTGCAATTGGTCTGGTACGGATACGGAAGAAGGTTTTTGATACTCTGAAAAAAAAAAAAATAGACTGAAAATTTTCAAACAGTTTCTGAATCTCAACATATGCTTATTCTCTTTGTATTCCTTTCAGTTTTATGGTTAGTAGCTCAAATAACCAATTTGTTCAAACCAAGCTTGGAGTAATCGGTGATTACGTAATCGTAATCCGCGTAATCGATTACATGTTTTTGTAATCTTAATCATAATCATAATTTCGATATGGGACACTCATAATCGTGTAATCTTAATTTTAATCAAGTATTTCTTGCGTAATCATACTTGTAATCTTTCTTTCAATAATCGCAATTTAGCCTTGTAATGGTGTAATCTGACTTTTTTTCAAAAATATTTTCACATATAATTTAATCTTGGCTTATGCTTTATATTTTAATGCTCATTTATTTTTTATTAGTAAGTATTAAAAGAGGAAATAGTTGTGTATTTATGGATTTTTAAAACAATTTCCATGCTTAAAAAATGTTAAATTTTACTTGAGAATTTTTTGAAATTTCCTTTGAGAATTTTATTTTTAGGAATTTTTAATTGCAATATTGATTACATGTAGACAATTTATAAATTTCCAATTAATATTTTTCGTGATAGTAATTTTTTACAAAAATAAATAAATGGTTAATTTAGCAAAATATAATAAAAAATATTACTTGCTGTGCACCATTTTATGATATTTTAAAGAAGTTTTAAATTTTACATGCTTCGTTTTCCTTCAGCTTAACTAATAAGATCCACTGAAACTTGACCCCCCTAACAAAAATTTCTGGATTCTCCTCTGTATATATATATATATATATATATATATAAATATATATATATTATATATATATATATATATATATATATATATATATATATATATATATATATATATATATATATATATATATAAATATATATATATTATATATATATATATATATATATATATATATATATATATATATATATATATATATATATATATATATATATATATATATATATATACATATATATATATATATATATTAGGGTGGGGCGAAAAATAAAAAGTTTTTCAGATCAACTTCTAATAGTTGCCAAAAGTTGTCTTTGGTGATAGTTAGCTTTTGTGCAAAATTTGAGAAAAATCGGTTAATATCTTCCGGGGGCGCTGCGATCGCAAAGTTTTATCATAGTTTTTATCGGTATTTTATGGTTAAAATATGAAAAACAATGCTGTTAGCTAACGTCATTGCATTTTTTTTACTCATAAGATATATTCATGCATTCAAAGCATATGAAATAACTCACAAAAAATTATTTCATATGATATATTTAGATTTCAAGCATTTAAAAAGAAACAAAAACGTGAAAAAAAGTGATTTTTTTGAAATATAAATATATCATATAAAATAATGTTGGTGAGTCATTTCATATGCTTTTAATCCATGAAAACATCTTTTGAGTAAAAAAAAACGTAAAGAGACTAGCTAAAGGCATATATATATATATATATATATATATATATATATATATACACTGCTCGACATTGAAAATGCAACACCAAGAAGAAGTGGTCAGAAATTGATGAAATTTGGTAAGAAGACAGAGACAGCATGGAACAATAAGTGATATTTATTTCAAAATAAATAAGCAAAATTTAGAGCGAGGACGGCGTCGGCTCAGTAAGAAGTAGGATCACCGCGGACAGCGATGCACGAAGAAGCACGTCTAGGCATGGAGTCAATAAGCCTGCGGATGGTGTCCTGAGGGACGGCACTCCATTCCCTTTCAACCATTTGCCACAGTTCGTCCTCTGAACGAGGCAGTGACAGGTTCTGCAAACGGCGTCCAATCACGTCCCACACATGTTCGATTGGTGACAAGTCCGGGGAGTATGGTGGCCAGGAAAGCATCTGTACACCTCGTAGAGCATGTTGGCTGATTCGAGCACTGTGAGGCCGGGCGTTATCCTGTTGAAAAATTGCATTTGGCAGACCCTGAAGGTAGGGGATTGCCACCGGCCGCAGTACATTATCTACATATCGTTGGGCCGTCATAGTGCCCCGAATACGAACTAGAGGTGATACGGAATTGTATGCAATAGCGCCCCAAACCATTATGCCACGTTGTCGCGCTGTGGGGCGTTCCACACTTACTGTCGGATTTGATCTTTCTCCACGTCGACGCCACACACG
>JAXGGA010024098.1:0-12564 GCA_038373865.1 Uloborus plumipes
TGTACCTATCCCAAAGAAGAGATCAGGGGGCAAATATAAAAAATATTATTTCCAGAAGAGACTAACTGAATTAATTCATGTTTTTGTGACTAACATAACAAGTAAATCAGACTGAATACCTATTAACTTTGCACTATTAATTTTATCATAAAACAAAAAAACATATATATTTCTGTAAAGCAAAAGAACCATTCTTCAATAATTTGAAAAAAAAAATCATTATTATTAGCAGTTTTTTTTAACTATATATGAATGTGAAAAGTTAGAAAATTATACGATGTTTTGGGTAACTGCATATGTTATCTTTACAGCCATTTTTCAGGGGTTTGGAGTAATAATTTGTGAAAACTTATGTTAAATACTAAAAATTTGAAAAATTATTTTTAAAATGATGTATCACAAAGTATATACATTGAAAGATGAAAAAACCACGTCTAGGTTGACATTTACATGGAATTACCCAATTACACTTTTTACATTAAACTTAAACTTAAAACTGACATTAAAATTTTAATTTTAATTTTTTTTCGTTGCCGAGCACTGATTTGTGATCTTAAATGAGTTGTCTTTAAACAAATATTAACAATTATTAATTAATTACAAGTTGAACTTTTCCTACTTGGCATTGGCAAAAGTTAACGTGTTGAGAAAATCACCCATATCAGATTGAATGCAATTGTTTATTTTCTTTCCAAAAGGCTTGAAACAAAGTAGACAATTCGAAACATAGAAAATCTGGAGACATTTATAAAAAATAATGTTTTTAAAGGAAATTTTCTTCCATTTGCGTAATAATCTGCAGAAATGGCGTCAGAAGCATCTTTTGTGCAGTGCAGTGTAAATCATTTTGTTGTTACATTTCAGTTTAATTTTAAATCATATAAAATTCTAGCAATTTGAAGCTGGGACACTTCATTTCCTCCTTCTTCTGACAAAGATATTTTTTTTTTTTTTTGTCCTTTCTAAATGGATTTTACCTAACCAATTGATACTTGATGGCACAATATAAATGGAGAACCAATAAAAAAATACACTTAATGGGTGGTAGTTATTAAAATTGATTTTAAAAAATTCTAAAGTCTCGGACATGATTTGTACCATTTTCGCTGGAATGACCCATATTTATTATAGCCTTAGACAATTTAACATTTTGCATAAGACTTTTCCTTAATTTTAGCTTTTTTGCTAAACAAATCTTTTAAACTCTGCTTTCACCCTGCACCAGTCTGTGCTTGCTGTTAATGCAGTACTAGAGCTAAGGAATGGCTCGATCAGTAAGGCGTAGGACTCGTGACCGGAGGGACCCAGGTTCGATCCCAGCCGATCAAAGATCCACCACCATTTATTAATGGTGGCTGGGGGAGGTTAAAAATGCCGTGGTCACAAAGTCCGCCAAGTGAAACGATACCTCTGGGGGTGCTGGGCCAAGGGTTTGCTCGATCCTTGGTTTTGGTTAAAAAATAACAGAGCGCTCTTCAGGGCCCTATCCCGGTTAAACCACGAGTTGTGGTAGGTACGGTGGGCCCTGGAGTGTGTGAAGTACTAGAGCTATGAAGGGCAGAAGAAACTCAGAACAGTCTTCAAGAGAAACAAGGTAGCACAACAAATGTTAGTCAAACAAGTGCAAGCAGAGTTCCTCATTATTAGACTAGGATCTCTTACTTTTTTCTTTTCTTAAATTATGCATTTATTTCTGATAAGGCATTCAAAATTGTTAAATTTATTTTGTTATATACTTCTTTAAAAAAAACATAAGAAAGAGCAGAAAGACTACTTACTGGAAATAATTTTTTCATGTGATAATCAGCACAAGCGAATAAGCAATACAGAATACACATTAAGAATTACAGTACATTGCCATGTACCAATACACCCACTTAACACATTTTGATGTTCCTTTGGAGTGTCGAGTTAGAAGTTTCACAGTACTGCAATATGCTTTTCCCAACTTGCTCCAAACCATTGTGGCCACTAATAAAGATTGATCCATTTTCACTAGACATTTTTCCACAGGATTTTGTAGGAGGAAGCTACACCTTGCCTCATTCAAGTTCAGGTCATTTGGGGCAGGGGGGGTGGGGTCAAGTGTCCACCCCTAACTTCAGGAAATCAATGTATTTACAAAGTAGAGGGAATCATTCTTGTTGTTTTTAATAAAATTTGCACCTTTTAATCCCCTTCTAGAAAATTTTGAACTGACAGGCAGGCTTGTTTAAGTTCATGGCACCCTCCTTGTCTCTATCACAAAAACTCATGTTTTCGTAAGATGAAGACTCACACTAGCCTAGACTTGAAACCTAACTCCTATGCTTTACTTACCCACTAGAATCTGATTTGAATATAAATCTAAATATTTTAACTTTATTGCACATATTTGAACTAAACTTCAAAGAACTTTTAATTATTTAAGAACAATCACTATCGAAAAACACTAACGTTTTGTATTCTTTTAGTGTACCAATAGGTTAAAAAAGGCACTTTTTCCATTACAGAATTCAATCAAAAAGTCTGAAATTTAATTAAAATACCCTTACATATTAGGGCACCTTACAATTCTTTAGCTCTGGAGAAACTTTCTTTTTTAACCAACTAATCAAATGGAAGTGCCTAACTCTTCAACATTAAAAAAATGCAACAGTAAAAGACTTAGCAGCCAGCATTTGTTTTACTAATAAGAACTTTAAAATATAGGCGTGAACAAGAGAGAATCTCCTCGGGCTTTAACATTTCATTAAATCAGATATAACATAGCTAAATAGATGTTTTCCGTATCTAAATACACTGCTTTAAAAGGAAACTGAAAGTTTCTTGACATTTCAAACTAACCAAACCGATTTCACAGCATGCTTAGTATTGATTAATAAAGAAAATAATATGTATCGAATAAAAATTAAACCATTCTTTTCGAATTCCGACATCAAAATATCTTAGAAATGAAGTAGAAAAAAATATTATAAGCAATTTTGAAAGCATGAGGTGTTACCAAATATGGCTACAAAAGACAGAAGCATACCTTTAGCGGCTGTGATATTACTGTCTCTAATTTGCTTTGGTTTCTCTTTTTCATTGAAAGATCGTGCATTGGAGCTTTTAGCAGGTGCAGAACTTTTATTAGAAGCATTACTTGGTGCCATTGTAATTGATTTTTTCGAGTTCTTCCTTTTAGAAATAAAGCCGGATCCACACGTTCGGCAATCAGCGTGTTGTGAAAAGAGCTCCTTTAATTTGAGTGTTGCCAGCTTAAAAATCCCAATAGTAAAACAGAAACCATTTAACAAAGAAGGTGTGGCAATGGCCATTTAATTTTTTCCTAACACAATTTCAGAATAAAATTGTGAGTAACAATGTCAATTTAATTGAATTACATTTTATAACACTAAACACGGGCATTATATTAGGGTCTACCAACGTTTTAGATCCTCTCATCTTTTTACTGTTTCACGGCTTTTACAAGGGACTCACCTTGTGGCAACGGTCTATTTAATTTTTTTTCTCTGCACTTTAGTGTTAATGACTGCTCTGTTGCGATAAGAAATGTGTTCCTTAAAATCTCGAAAATTTGCTCACATTATGATGTGAAAAAAATTAAAACTCTGATGAACGCTATAGTTGCGCGAAAAAGTTGCCTTTTGAGTTTTAAAAGGATTTAAACAGCCAAAAATATCTCCACTCATTTATAATGACTTCATCAAAAGTTAAAATTTTAATAGTGGGATTTAATAGAGAGAGGCTTTGTGAATAGGTTACGTACAGCATGCGATCACTTTCATAAGCTATATTTTAAACTTCCATGCACGCTTTGAAATTGACCAAAATCACAAATGAAATAGCATCGCAATTCTCCGTACTTACAGAAAAAATATTAGAAGTTATTGTTTTTAAAAAATTTGCTTTCATTTTAATTATTACTACCATGCAAAACTCGCATATTTCTGGTAAAATAAGAAATAAAGTAATAAAAGCATTTTTGACGTAGTAAAAGAATACTTGATTCTCCAAGGTCTTCGAAGAAACATGTGAAATTTACATTAGAATAAAAGTAAAGCATAAAAGTTAGAAATTATAAATCTAGCTCACAATAGAAGTGAGCGGGACTATTATCTTGAATAACAGATTTAGTATGTAGCACATTTCTGGATTCTTGCATGACTATTAAGTTTAGGTGTCTTGGTTAAATCACAAACGGCTATTTTCTAATTTTGCACATCATCTCACTACATGAGTACATGAAATGGAAAGTTTCAAATATCAAACAGTTCAAGTCCGACAGTCAAGGTCCGACTGTCGGACTGTCCGACAGTCCGACAGTAAACTGTCAAGGTTCGATATGAAGCCCTATTTCTTTAGTGCTTTATGTAAAATTCCCTTTTGTAAGAGGAGGATTCGATTTTTCCTACATCTGACAATAAATGACCTCGTGATTAGCTTTCGAAATTGATACCTAGAAATTAAAATCTTGCAATATTTTTAATATCCCAGTCACAATCTGGAACAAACCGAGCTCTATAGTGACATTTCATCATCTGTAATTACCGCTATAATATTTTCGGAATTCCCAAAGAAACTATGAAGAGTGGTGAATTTCATTAGTAAACAGCATTGGGGAATATAATGTCATAATTCATTTTACTAGTTTGTATAAATTCTAGGGGGTCTATCAGTTGTCATAAAAAGTAGCAAAATTGGGTTTGCAGTAGTTGACCACTATGAGAATGTTCAGTTTAAGGTTCTGTATACTTGTAAAACATTTTTTGATAGCATAGCACCAATGTGGTTTGTTATTAGAATCTGCCAGTTTTGCTAGCATGATTCCGTACACCTCTTTGAAACTGTAAAAGAAATATTGTTATCTCTCCGATTAATTGTGATAATTCTTGTGATTCTGTACAGTAGTTAATCAAAAAAAAAAAAAAAACAGGGGGTAATAGAAGCATCATTAGAGAAGTTGGTTAAAGTCGAATTACGATGGCAAGGTGGGGGAATTCGACTGGAAGCGGAAATTTGTAATTCTTGATAGCAATTTCCAAACTGAGAGATTACCATAAACTCTTTAAATGTCAGATCTAGAAAAGATTCTGAACCACCACTTCCTAGGGGGTTATAGATAAAGCTTTGAAATATATTTTTGTTATTTAATGGCGTACCTATACTGAATTGTATGGTCTCAAAAAAAAAAACTTCCCGTTTCATACTAAAGCAGTGAGAAGATACATAACATCAAACAAAGGAGTCAGCCGCGATTTGTGGTTTAGCCAAAAAATCTTGCTACACAATATAACACTAAGGCCAAACATTGTCAGTAGTCTAAAAAACTCACCCGCCAAGCTATCTCCATATATTATTTCTCTAAGCCGAATCCTATACCCGGTCGAAACTCGCTCATTTCTTTATCGAATTGCAAGAAAATTTATGATTTTGAAGCTTATCCCGCGGGCTATTGACGAAAATTAGACCCACCCTATAAAAAGTGTCGGTTCGTTTTTTATTCGAACTTCAATTTTTGGGCACAAAATTGACTCTATCTAGCGAAATAATTGTCGTATCGTCTCCATTTTGATTTCATTCGAAAGATTAAAAAAAATGCGTTCTTTAGAACGTTTCTCCGCTAGCGCCGCGTAACGAGAATCTCGAAAATCCACGTTTAAGCGACTTATAAGCGATTGAAGTTTGAAAAAGTTAAATTTTTTGCTCAACTGTCAAAATCGTTACATTGTTGTTCAAATCAATTTTAAATGCGACATTTCAAGCCAAGGCTTAGCTCGGTAAACCTTAATTGTAACTTTTATGGTTTCAAAATACTATGGTAGTTTTGCGATAACGTTAGTATTTAGTTTAGTAGTAGCCTTGGGTATTTGATTTTAATACAGGGTATCACTTTTGTAGTAGTTGTAAAAGTGAACGTGTCTTTGATCTCTTTGAAAAGTTGTCAGAACGACGGCAGTAGATGGCGATGTTGTGCAAATGAAGTCAATAAAAATTGTCGCATTAAATTTTAAGTTTAGAGGTTTTTTTTTTTTTTTTTTTTTTTTTTTTTTGCGGAATTCCGCACGGGTTACCTAGTGTTTTATGGTTTGCAATGTTTTTATAGTTTGAGGGCACAAATCCAGGAGAATTTATTTTGCAACAACTTTTGTTTTGAAGAGAGTTCTGTCGGCTGTTGCGAGCTGCTTTTAACCCTCGTGGGTTCCTTGGGGGGTCATATGTGACCCCAATGCAATTTCTGTTTAATATATCTTGTTAATCAACCATTTGTTTTTAATGGCATTTTGTGGCTTTTATTCTTTTAGTTTTCTATTCCAAAAAATGCTATTATTGTGTTTTATTTTTCCCGAATTGCATTTTTTGCACCCAAGACCCTTGGGGTCACTTCCCCAGAATGCCAAAAAAAGAGGACGTTGCAACTTTTGTCCAAGAGAACTGGACAGAAAATGCATCGAAAAATGTCATAAGTGTTTGAAATTCACTTGCAAAAAATCATGTTTTTTCAGGTCTGTAATAGTTGTAAATAAATCTGCAGTTATTATAAGTTTCGCTCTAAATTTTGATTTTTAATGCATCAACTAAATTTTACTTTGATTGTGTCTTTTTATTTTTACTTTTTTAGCATTAAAAAGTGTGTGAACTTAAATAATGCATGTAACATTCAATAATCATAATAAATTTCTTAACGGAAGCATTGGGGTCGTTTATGACCCCAAGGGTCTTGAGTGTAACTGAAATGGGAGGGACCCACGAGGGTTAATGAAAGAAATGCTTGTAATATTTCATTTTTGCTATATGTATGAAAAGCTGTTTTTTCAACGTACTAACTTCTATATTTTATCTTAAATCACGGAGCATTACGATGTCATTTAATTTTTTAAAAAATGGTCAGTTTTGAGACGGGTCATTCCATTTTAAATCAACAAATGGGGTGCGCATCACCATTTTTGATTTTGATGAAAATTTGCATGTGTATTCCTTTTACTTCCCAGAGCTCAAAATAGTGTTCATTTTATTTTTAAAAAATTTACCCTTTGATATATAGGCCCTTTTTGTTGTTGGCAACAGCGAAAATCGGGCGTTTTGATGCTTTGCCTCATGAACTATAACTTTTTTTCTATCAAAGATTTTGAGCTCAACTATAGCTCATTGGAAAGCTAAGAAAAAGATCTTTTTATATATGCTATCAATAAATTTCAGATTTTAAAAAAATACTTATTTTTTCAAGGTCAAAGTCCACGACGAAAATGACATTTTTTACTACTTTCGAACATTAAAAAACCCATGAAGGGTTCAAAGTAACAAGCTGATTTTTTCATCATATATTCATAGTCATGGTTACTTACTGTATTAAAAAAATTGGCTTGTTATTCCACCCCCTTTATGAGATATGCCCCCCCAAAGTTGTAAATTTTTTAAAAAATCCAATTTTCAACGCTAAAAAAATGCATGTGGGGGGCAAGATAAAAAATTTTTTACGTGTGGTATTTTAAGTACTTTTTACGAGCTTTCTAATAAAACAAAAGTTGCTTTGTTATTCAAAGGCGTTTGGCAGATATAAGGGACTGAACTTTCAAAAAATTGCACAAAAACAACACGATTATTTTCATTTTTTTACAACTTTTTTTTTTATTTAAATGTAATTATATACCTTATTCTTTGCCTTAAATGCTAAAAAAAGACTAAGAAGAGCAATGAAGAAACATATTTAAAGTTTAATAAGATAATTTAATATTTTTAACACCTGGGAATATAGAATACCACTAAACTTGTCTGATTTTTAAACATCTGATTGCTACCTACAACAGGACTGAGCATTTCTCAACTTGTCCAGGTTTGTTCATACCATGTGGTCATCCTTGTTCTGACTTGCTCTCACATGTGTATCTTAGTTGTCTTTCAAATTCTGAAAGAAGTAGGTTGTTGAACTAGTGTTTCTGCTGTAAAATCTTGTGAAGCTGATGTGATTTCTTTTCATTTCAAGTTCATTCATATTCACAGAATGTTTTGTTAAAGGTAAAAGAAGAAATTCTTTAGAATCCTTAAATATAAATTTAAATTTGTCTTTCTACATGTAAACTGTGAATAAGTTATGGATAACCCTAAATGCTCCATAGGAGTTTTTGAGAATGATGATTGTAATATTTTAAGTTACAGTAGGCAGTCTACTGTAAATAGTATTTCCGAGTACAGTGATGATGATAAAACTTTACTGCACTTGAGTACTGGGTGTAAAACTATTGAAACTGTTTGTACCTACCATGCAAAAAAATTTCTTGCCAAGTTTTGCCATCTTTATGGAACTTCTTGCTGGTAGGTACAAACAGTTTCAATAGTTTTACACCTAGTTCTCAGGTGCAGTAAAGTTTTATCATCATCACTGTACTCAGAAATACTATTTACAGTAGACTGCCTACTGTAACTTAAAATGTTACAATCATCATTCTCAAAAACTCCTATGGAGCATTTAGGGTTATCCATAAGTTATTCCCAGTTTACATGTAGAAAGACAAATTTAAATTTATATTTAAGGATTCTAAAGAATTTCTTCTTTTACCTTTAACAAAACATTCTGTGAATATGAATGAACTTGAAATGAAAAGAAATCACATCAGCTTCACAAGATTTTACAGCAGAAACACTAGTTCAACAACCTACTTCTTTCAGAATTTGAAAGACAACTAAGATACACATGTGAGAGCAAGTCAGAACAAGGATGACCACATGGTATGAACAAACCTGGACAAGTTGAGAAATGCTCAGTCCTGTTGTAGGTAGCAATCAGATGTTTAAAAATCAGACAAGTTTAGTGGTATTCTATATTCCCAGGTGTTAAAAATATTAAATTATCTTATTAAACTTTAAATATGTTTCTTCATTGCTCTTCTTAGTCTTTTTTTAGCATTTAAGGCAAAGAATAAGGTATATAATTACATTTAAATAAAAAAAAGGTTGTAAAAAAATGAAAATAATCGTGTTGTTTTTGTGCAATTTTTTGAAAGTTCAGTCCCTTATATCTGCCAAACGCCTTTGAATAACAAAGCAACTTTTGTTTTATTAGAAAGCTGGTAAAAAGTACTTAAAATACCACATGTAAAAAATTTTTTATCTTGCCCCCACATGCATTTTTTTAGCGTTGAAAATTGGATTTTTTAAAAAATTTACAACTTTGGGGGGCATATCTCATAAAGGGGGTGGAATAACAAGCCAATTTTTTTTATACAGTAAGTAACCATGACTATGAATATATGATGAAAAAATCGGCTTGTTACTTTGAACCCTTCATGGGTTTTTTTAATGTTCGAAAGTTGTAAAAAATGTCCTTTTCGTCGTGAACTTTGACCTTGAAAAAATAAGTATTTTTTTTAAAATCTGAAATTTATTGATAGCATATATAAAAAGATCTTTTTCTTAGCTTTCCAATGAGCTATAGTTGAGCTCAAAATCTTTGATAGAAAAAAAGTTATAGTTCATAAGGCAAAGCATCAAAACGCCCGATTTTCGCTGTTTCCAACAACAAAAAGGGCCTATATATCAAAGGGTAAATTTTTTAAAAATAAAATGAACACTATTTTGAGCTCTGGGAAGTAAAAGGAATACACATGCAAATTTTCATCAAAATCAAAATTGGTGATGCAACAACTTTTTTGAAAATTTGTTGATTTAAAATGGAATGACCCAGACATGAGTGGCCCTTAAAAATACAGTTGATCATTAAATGATTGTAAACAGTGCGTAACCTACACAAAAAACCTACTCTTACGCCCGCGCGTACTATTACATCACATTTTTCAAATTCTTATTTTTGACGAAATCATTATAAAGCTTCTTAGCTTTTAATAATTAGCTTTATCATATTTGATTTTTTTTACTCCACCCTAGGGCTCATATCATTAATTTATACGTTACTCAAATAGCTACTTTTTATGTTGTACAGTTATATCGCGTTTTTGGATGTATCGCAATTTTTTGCTGTCTCCCCACAAGCGTGGTGTATAACGAAGAAGTACTGTAATGGAAACAGTTCCTCTTGCCATTAAATTACTGAAATTTTTTCAAGCATAGAGAAGGAGTTGCTCCTTCTATTTGAATTCCTGAAACCATCAAATCAAGCATTATTCAAAGCTTCGACCCCCCTCCCCCCCACGCCTTTAGAAACTTGTTACTGATAGACAGCTCCCGATTAAGAGATTGGAAAGTAGTAGGCCAAATACTTTTTTGGAGATCTCTACAGTCAAACCCCCCCCCTCCCCCGCCTCAAAAAAAAAAAAAAACCTCATGAATATTCATTAAGAATTATGAGCGCTGAATTCAGCAGACGCTCAAGTACTCTCTCAAAAAATTTTTTGGATAACAAAACATCCCACGCTTTATTAGTGTAAGTTTCTTACTTCTTCAATTGGGTTTACGTTTAAACTTGTTTAAAAAAAAAAAAGTTACAATTTTTTGAAATCTAGCGTCCTCTTCAGCCTCGGGGATCTTGTCAACAGGTATCCTTTCTTCCCCCTGTACAGGCTCCTGATCATGACATGTAATTCTTAAATAAAAAGTGTGCTTCAATTTTAGACCAGACGGCAAGACTTCAGATTTAGGTTTTTTTTTTTTTTTCAAAATCATTTGCGAAACTAGAATTTTTCTGTTAGTTACTTCCATAACCTAAAAATATATATGAAGTTGTAACTCGAATAAAACCCTACTACTACAGTTGGACACATTACCTATTTAATCTTTACAGGATTTAATTATGAAAAATATTTTGTTTATAATTTACTCAGATTAAAATTTAATACTTAAGCGTATTCATTTTTTAATTAATTTTGTTCAATTGTGTACAAAATATTTATTTTTAAAGGAAGTAATTGTACAAAATACTCATAACTTCATTACGAGTCTTATATACTTCAAATATCATTTTATTTTAACATTTAAAAAAAAAACTTATGAGCATAACTTTTAGGACTAAAGATAATCCTTAAAAAGTGTGAGCAATTATTACTTCAGTATATTACTACTGTTGTTTCGTATTTCAACAAGCAACATAACATTTACGAGTAGAAATAAATTTTGGAGAAACTGAAACACATGAATAATTATGTAAATCTGTTTGTAAGAGAAAAAATTAAGCAGTAAGTAACCTTCTCTAAGCCAGAGCTAAGGGAGGAATTCATGCAATATACCGGCAACTCGGGCATTCCATTCAGAGACTACAGTTTCGTTCTTATTGTTGACTTATCAGACTGGAACAGGACAACCCAGCTGGCGGCAGATATTCTCTTATAGAAGCTGAGGGTGATTTATGCGAAGTAATTTACTGCATCCTGACAAAGACACGGAACTATTTTCTTCAGTAACTGTAGAACGCTGATCAGAAAATAAAATTAACCTAAAACGAACGCATTATACAATTATTGACAGTCGTATATAGAACTTCTCGCATTCTAACCACCTAATCCAGCATGTCGCGACCTGTGGTTCGCATACCATTGGTGGTACCCGACTTGCTAGTTGGTGGTACGTGAAAAATAATCAGTAATTGTGGACATAAAGGTTAAATAAAACATGTCGCAGAAAAGAAGAAAATAAATACTTTTGTGCGACAGATATGAAGTTTAAATCAACGTTAACGATGCACAAATATACAGGTATACTGCAGACACGTGTTTCGTGGCTACAAGGAGCCCCTTTTTCAATACAAGAAGTAGGATGAAGAATCATCTTTTATCGGATGATTCTTCATCCTAAAGCTCACACTTCTTGCATTGAAAAAGAGGCTCCTTGTAGCCCCGAAACACGTGTCTGCAGTGTACCTGTATATTTGTGCATCGTTAACGTTGATTTAAACTTCATGTCGTAGAAAGCTTTTTCCAGTAATTTATGAAAAGTACTTGCTTATTACCCGGCGTTGCCCGGGTGCTTATTAATACAACCTAGCGCTAAAAAAATATTTGAATGAATTCTATCTACATGGGCATGTAAAAATTACATCAATCTGTCTTTTGCATAATTCTTCTAATAGGAGGGCCAAAAATTGCTCGCAAAAATTGCAATTAAATATCTTTTGGAATTTCTATATTTCTGCATCATACAATATTTGTGCCAATGTTCCAAAGTTAATTAGAACATGAATTATAATTGTTTTTAACTTATTTCATGCTGAAACGAAATAGGTGAGCCTTAAATTGATAACTCATTGTTAATCGTAATTTTTGTTGGAAAATACTCATCTTTAAATGTGCTAAATTTTATCAATTTGTATGCTTAAATTTTTATCTTTTTTACTCTATATATTTAAAATTGAAAGAAAATGGAAAATTTGGAGACAAAAAATTTGAATTTTAGCTTTTTGGATTTTTTTAAAATTTCAAAACCGCGCCCATGTGAATTCTAGTACAAAGAGATTCTGTGCCAAGTTTGATGAAAATCCGACGAAAGCTGGATTTGTATGAGGAACAAACATACATACAAATATACATACATCCATTTTTCCCTTTTTATACAGATAGATTTTAACAATAATATCATACAGTTAGCTTGTTACTATGTGCAGTCGAGGATAAAAAATTTGGCAATCAATATCGTTTG
>JAXGGA010024099.1:0-12563 GCA_038373865.1 Uloborus plumipes
ATTATTCTGGTCTAATAAGGAATCCAGATCGTCTAAACCAGTGGTTCTCAACCTTTTCACGACTAACGCCCCCTCTAGGAGTGAATATTTATCCAACGCCCCCCTTTATATTAAAGATGACGGGGGGTGCGAAAAGAGGTTTAAAGTTTTAAATAATTTCCTTCCAGAGTTTTACAAAACGGTTAAACAAAATATATCTTTCCTCAGTAGACATTATTAGACTTAAAACGACGAATATAGAAACAAAAAACTAATCTACGCTTGAAAAATATTTTATTATCAAAAGAATAATGAGAAAATGAAATGAAATAAAATAAACAAGAAAGAAATATAATAATTTTCACTCAAAACATGAATGAAATAAAAATAAACAAAGCAAAGTTTTTTTTTCATTCAACATATGAAAGGAACATTCAGAAATAGATTTTAGTGGGATATTTGTGCTTGGTGGTTCAAAGCCAGTTTTCTCACGTTCGGCTTAATATTTTTTGCGAGGTGAAGGCGCATCTCGACAATTTGGAATCTATTTCTCTTTTTTGTTACTAGGTCTGTGACAACACTGAATCGTCGTTCGACGAGGTAGGAAGAGGGGAAGGCAATTAAAAACTTCGTGACGATAGCCAGGATAAAAGCTACTAATGTTTCCTTGCAGCCAAAATCCTGTTAGATTAGTGCCAGTCTTGAAACCAGTTTTCAATGTTTCATTGGTTGAAAGTTCAACTAATTCTTCCTGATACTCAACATCTGCTGACTCAATGTCTTCAAAAGAGTTCATGACCCATTGAGGTACGTTCAGAAGCAAAATATCTTCAAAACGCTCAGTGAAGTCCTAGTACAAAGACTTAAGATGTTGGCAATAAACGTGATTGTCATCGAAGGAGATTTCACTCTTTTTATGCTCATCAGACAAGACTGGAAACTGACTGAATTACTGAACTACTGACTGAACCTACTGACTGAACCTACGACTAAATCCCTGTTTCCATAAAGTGAGCTTTTTTAGAAAGGCAGAAATGACTAATTTTGTAGCAATCAAATTAAATTCGTCACCTTGTAGCTGTAAGTTAATTCCGTTAAATTTTGCAAACATATCAGTCAGGTAAGCGATATCGATTTTGAATTATATCAACTTCTGTCTTAGATCTGCATCTTTCTCTTCCAGAAACTCAAGCACTGAGTCAAAAAGGTTCCAGAACCTATTGAGGCACGCACCTTTCGAAAGCCAAAGGACCTCGGTGTACAAGAGCAAGCGATTAAACTCTTCATCATTGTCCTTGCACAGCTGCCCAAATAGTCTACTGTTCAGGGCATTTCTGCGAATCTTGTTTACAGCAGTTATTACATATTGCAATGTCTGATGCAAACGTTCGCTCAGATGTTTCGCGACTAAATGCTGTCTGTGAATGTCACAATGGCCTGCCAAACCATCTTGTACCTCCCTTTTCAAAAAGGCAATGAAACCCGGATGGCGAGCCACCATTGCACGAGCTCCATCAGTGGCATCAGATAAAATGTTCTCAATGGGAATATTTTTCTCTTCAAAATATTCTTTTACTGTATAAAAAATAGATTCACCTTTTGTATCTAAGTTCAAGTTTCTTGCAAAAAGCATCTCTGTCATCAGTTTTTCATCCTTTATAAACCTGACGTAAGCCAACAGTAAAGCTTCGTTAGATGGTAGGGTTGATTCTTCAACTTGAAGAGAAAATTGAGTTGATGCTACACTGGCGGAAAAAAAAATCCCAACACCAAGAAAGACTTGTATTAGATAAACGAAATTAGGTAGGCGTGTTTGTACAACTGAAAGATGACATCGATTGAAATTTCGTGTTCCGCGCATAAGTGTGGCGCAGCTGGCGTCACTCAGAACATGCAAATAAGGCTTGTTTTAAAAGCGCGTGGTGAAGCTCGTGTGCATTATTTTTCCGTGAAATTTGACGAATTGCGTTCATGTTAGCCAGGAATACCTTTAAGAAGACGAAGAAGCCATTATCAACAGCTCACCGAGTTTAAACCAGGTCGTACAATTTGGCTACGAGAAGGTGGATTTTCATTTCGCGATATTGCAGAAAGACTTGGGTGGGAATGTTTCCACCATGCATGATTATTCGAAGCTATGGGCAAGGGATGGTACTACCTCAAGAAGATCGAGTTCCGAGCTGCCACGTGGCACGACTGAGAAGGAAGATCGCCGAATCTTGCGTACGGCTGTGGCGCATCGTAATGCACCTGCGGCTGACATTCGAGCTGCAGTTGGTACCGTCGGGACCAAAGGAACGGTAAGAAACTGTTTACTTCAAGGACAGCTCCGAGCCAGGCAGTCTGTAGCCGGTATTCCATTGACTGCAAACCATTGCCTTTTCCGACGGCAGTGGTGCCACGACAGAGCTCACTGGAGGTCGGAGTGGAGATCTGTTGTAATTTTTGATGAAAACAGATTCTGAATTAGTGCCAGTGGTGGCTGTATATTGGTCAGAAGGAGGCCAGGGGACCGCCTGCATTCAAGCGGTCTACGGGCCTGACACACGGGACTCACACCTGGAGTTATAGTCTCTGGAGCAATTTCCTACGACAGCAGGGGCATTCTTGTGGTTATCCCAAACTCACTGACTGAAAATTTGTCATCAGTCTGTTAATTTAACCAGTAGTACAGCCCTTCATGAGTAGCATTCAAGGGAGCGTTTTCCAACCGGATAACGCTCGCCCTCACATCGCTGCTGTAATGCAATGTGCTCTACAGAGTGCTGACATGTTACCATGACCTGAAAAATCACCAGGTTTGTCTCCAATTGATAACGTATGGGATATCATGGGATGGCACCTCCAGCATCATCCACAGTCAGCAATGACGGTCCTAGTATTGACACAGCAAGTGCAACAAGCATGGAACTCCATACCACAAAATGTCATTCGGCACCTGTATAACATAATGCATACACGCTTGCAGGCTTGCCTTCAAAATTCTGGAGGTTACACCCTCTATTAAATTAACATAATTTCACATTTGCACAGCATTTTCTTGAGCTTAAATTAGCCAGTGATCTTGTACATTTAATCAATTAAACATGTTAACTAGACAATTGCATTACCCAAATTTCATTACTCTACGGCAATTTTTTCTTGGTGTTGGGATTTTTTTTTCCGCCAGTGTATATCTTCAGCTATTTCATCAATTCTTCACCTCACCGTATCGTTACTTAAGGGAATATTTTTGATTGCATTGGAGGGGGGGGGGTGGATGATGTAATACAGTGTTTAACACTTCCCTAACAGCATTAACAATCAATTCTTCACCAATGGTGTGAGGTTTTCCAGTCTTTGCAATTAATTTAGCTATATTATAAGACGCTATTAAACCATCGTCTGATTTTTGTGTTGAGCTGGCTAGTAAGCCTGGTGACCGATGGCGCGTTCAGAAACTTGTAATGTAACCATGATTGCATTTGTAATGGTTCTTATATTCGGTAACATTCTGTCTCAAGCTCGTTGAACGTCGAAGATCACCGAAAAGCCAAATTGCTGGGGAAAAAAGAGAGAGAGAAAAGAAAAATAAAATAAGCAAATGCTTAACTAATTTTAGAAGCAAAGAGGTGCCTCTAATAAACGTAAGGAATTATTACGCTTAGAGATACCAGAGAGCATACGTTTATTTTACTATTGGCACAGATAGTTCAAGTTAGATTCTTGAGTTAATACAACATTTAATTTTATATTAAAATTAAATTCTAGTACATTTATCGTCCTTTGACCTTCAAATTTTCCCACCGCCCCTCTATCGCCCAAAATATACTCACCGCCCCCCTACTGCCCAAAACATGCTCACCGCCCCTCAGCATCTTCCCACCGCCCACCGGGGGCGGTACCGCCCCCGTTGAGAACCACTGGTCTAAACCAATGAATGTTAACATTAAACAAAGCGATAAATTTAGCCGATAGGGGGGGGGGTCATATTCTCCCCAGGAGCCAGCGTGTCTTTGGACAGCCCTGGTTGCGGCGACCAGATTCGCGCAATTTACTGCATCGGTGACATTTGTAGTTTATGTAATTTTCCCCTTCCCTATCGTGATCAGAGATAGACTTGCACATTCAGGACATTCATTCCGAAAAGCTTCAACGAGAGCGCGAACACCCAAATTCGAAAGAAATGTCCCCTCTCCATTATTAATGATTGCCTAATATTTCGTTTTTAGGATTTCCGTTTATAAAATTTTTCGGGTGTTTTAAGTGGTGGTCAAGTGTTTCGAGAACAGAGGTGGCGCTAGGAAATGCCCGACGGTGGGCAAGCTTGTCCGACAGGGGGGCACAGGTATAACACAGGCCAACGATGAAAAAACTTTTTTAATGAAAATACCTTATTCTTATGTTGTTTAGGTTGCTGAATCCAAATATGATGCTTAAAAAGTTGTATCACCCACCATTTATTCACATTTTATAGTTACATTCATGAAATAAAGAAACATTTTTAGAATTTAACAGCTTTTTCATAGTTAAGATAACATGAAAAAATAGGTCTAATGAACAAAGATGATGTTGGCAGCACTGCTGAAACACATGCTACAACATGATGGGGGATTACTGTTGGTCACTTCACCGGGAAGTTCAGCAAGCTATTCATCGCAGGAAAAGCTACACAAGAAGCTTCAAGGAAAAAAGGGAAAGAAAATATAAAGCAATTCCAGTTGACAAGTGAACCTTGTATCATCACATAAAATTACTATTCCAAGTATTTTACTGTAAATACAAACCATTTTTACGATTCTACAGTGTTTCATTGATTTCCCTATATACTGTAAATGGGTATTAGACTATATAATAAAATACATTTTGCTTGGAAACTAAGGGTGATACATAAAAACTACAAGCAGATTTGGATTCAGCACATAAAAATCTATCAAGATCAGCTATTAAAATTAAAAAAGTTTTCAAAAAGGTTTTTTTTGTTGGCCTGTGTAATTAAAAAATTTAGTTACGAAAACTAAGTTTCTTATAATATGCAGTTATTTTGAAATTCAAAAGTCCTAAACACGCTATTTTAGACAATCTTTAATTATGTAGAGGGGCAATGGTGCACTACACTGGATATATATATATTTTTTAGTTTTAAGTCTAAAAATCCCATTTGTTGGCAATTTTTGACTAAGTTGCAGAGTTTTATTGCAGATTTCTTAATTGGAAAGGGACCACGGTGTGGTACGATTTTTAATCAGAACCACTTGTTCACCAGTTTCTATTTTTGAGAAATTAAAGCGGCTTCCTTATTAAAAAAAAAAAAAAAAAAGTACAGGGGCATCGTTTGGCTCGGGACTCTTCCCGAAATATTCTTAAGACTCCTAAAAACGCAGTTATTGGGCGCCTTTGACGACGATAGGGTAAGGGTTGTGGTACAGAGGACTCTCCAGAAATTATTCAAAATTGCCCCCAAAACAAAAATTTTATGTGCTTCTTTTCGACAACGTTTTTGAAAATCTAGTTGGCTTTATAGGTTGTTGTTGTTTCTTGGGGGGGGGGGGGGAGTAATTTTAAAATTTCCTATTTCTTGATTTTTTCCCATTAAGAAAAACGAGAAGCCAACCTTTGTCAGATGGGGGAGGCGGCCCGGTGACCTAACTGATAAAAAATCGCCCAGTTTGACTCTCGGTGATGGCCCTGGTCAGCTGCCCCAATGAAGCAATCACGATTTTTATTATTGTTACTATTTATTTATTTCAACTGCTGCTCGCAAAGGTTTCTATGATGTTACTTTTCCTTTCGGTTAAAAAACATTCGAAAATAATATTTCTTTAGTTAGAAGTTAGATTACAGGAAATCCTTAACTAAGATTTAAAGATCACATTTCCTATCGAAATTTTACAGAAAAAAAATTAATCATCTTGATTCATGTCTTTCTATACATTTTATTTATTTTTTAATACTGGGAAGGTTTTTCCCTTTTTTTACATTGCAAAATGAGATTGACGACTCCTTACCTGAAAAACTGGCAGGGGACCGGGAGAACCGCCCTATGTTAAAGAAGTGCGCAACAGTGTGATTCCATTTGTTTACCTATTTGCTTAAAATTCGAACCAAAGAAAAGAAAAAATATGTTTTCTAAAGTGCAAGAAAACTATTTTTTTTGTGCACAGTAAAACATTTAAAATTAATGCAGGTGCAATTAATTTTTACTTTTAGATCAAATGTTATAAAGGCATTACAAACAACCAACAGCAGTTACATTCTGCTACTATCATTTAATATATTAATGGAAAAATCATATAACGTTAATCTCATAATGCGAGTTAATTACCTTTTAATTGCCAATGTTCCCAAATGGGAACATCAATTTTCAAAAATCGTTAAAAAACAAGTTTTGCTTCTGAGGATTTTTTTTTCTATTTACTGTCAAAAGTAGAACTGATTTTTTGAAAAAAAATCTAGTTAGCTACTACAATTATTGTTTTCTACAAATTATCGCAAAAATGTGCTTTTTTATGGATTTTCACGGAGACAGAAAAAGAAAATTCTAAAAAATTTCAAAAGGCTCAACTTTTTTGATATTCTAAAGTAACCATAAATAAGGATCCTTTTAAGGACCTAATATGACAAATAAAAAATTAAAGCAAAAATGTAGCTCCTATAAGCGATCAAACTTCGTTGTTCCCAATTGGGAACATTGGCAAGTAACGCTATACAAAATCCGCTTCCTAAGTTCGGTTATATGATTAGTGAAAGCCTTGGAATTGAAAACAACCTCATTTGACGCATTGAAAAAGAAAGTGGGTGGCCTTTCGACCTTCCACTACTCCCCTTTTTGCCCCCTCCCCTCCCCCTCGTCTCCAGTTTTTGGGTGGGAGTTATGTCGAAAAATCGCTTTGCACACGTAGACAGGCCGCGCCGTGCCAATGTGCAAAGCCGTGCGGCGCACGGGGGCGCCAGAGCCTAAAAGGCGCCAAGCTCTACCGACCAAAAAAGATCCGAACAAAAAAAAATTTTAATTCAAAATTAAAGTTGAAAATATAATTGAACTTTTCAAAAAACGAACTCGGGAAACGAACGGCGATGAAATTACATCGCTCAATGAGACAAGCAATCTGTCTCGCTGCCCATTCATAAATGAAAAATTATTACCTTGTTTTGTCTAAACAAGCTATTCAAAAGCTTAATCTTTTACACTGGAAAAACGGAATGTTAATGCATACATCAGCACTTTTCTTGCGAAAGAGGCGCCGTGTAAGCTACTTCAGCATGTCTAAGTTTATAAGCAAAACAGTCCAAGCAAATCTTCTGCTCTTCAATAGGTTTCTTCCTTCCATTGAATTAATACTACGTTAGATTTTCTCTAGTGCAATGCATTTTAGTATTTTAACAATGTTCGTGGGGATTCGACTGCTTTGTGTTAACGTACATAAAAAAATACGGTAAGCATATTTGCATGTTATTTACTTGTGCGTAATATTTACATGTTGTAGACAACAGTTTAGGTAAACTTTTCAGTTTCAAAAAGGAACAATTTGACCATAATCATGCGATTATCTCCTCTTTGCTTCAAACACTAGTTTTTTCATTAAAAAAAAGACCTTTGGACAATGCCATTCGTATTTCATATTAAATTTAATGCCTTTTTACGAATCCGGATTTTATTGGTTTTCCGGGAAAGATTTCAGTTTCTGATTTTGAGGGGAATATTTATACTTCAATTCAGAAGTATAATCAGTATCCTGTTGTCATATTTTGAGAGACAAAAACGTGTGATTAATTACTTATCAAATGCAAATTCGAGAGATATTTATAGCTACATTAACTTTGATGTTTAAAATATTTCTTTTTTCCCAAACACAATGGTATATTCAAGGAGCTATTGAATTCGAAATAACTTTGAGATATGAAGTAAAAATGTACATTGTATTCCAAAATTAAATATTTGTCATGATCCGATTTCTGGCTACACGAAAAACAGAACGTTACGCTAGGTAGGAATTTAAGTGAATCTGAAAACTTTTTAAGAGTAGTATTTGACGAGTAGTAGTTTGGTTTTATAAGCAATAGTTAAAATTCAGAGTTATTCCTTTATTTTTCTAGTTAAATGTTTAACGATATTTTTAATCACTTAAATTGGTAAATGTTATTAATATTTTATTTTCAATGTCAAGATTTTCATATTTCAGCTTACAAATGTTTCTGTTTATGAATTTTTATTATATACTGTTTGGGCACAATAGAATAGTCCCATCCATTCCACTGGTGTTAGAGGACTTGACAGTAGGTTTCGTATAGCTCATGTCAAAAACGTCGTTTTGTTTTTACCCCCCAATTTGTTGAGTTATTTGCAGTAAGAAAGTCGTGTGAGTGTCTTCTCGCACGTGCAGATTTTTTTAAACTTACAATAATAATAATTAGTATTGACTTTTGGCAGCTTCACACTTTTTAAATTTTTTAATTATTTATTTTCGGTAAAAAGATGAAGTCTATTTGGGGCACGGTAATGAAGAAGTGTTGTTTGAAATAAAATATTAGTTTGAAATGATTGAGAGTTGACTGCTATTCTTAAAAAACAGGCCCGTTGTTGTAAGGGGGGGGGGGGCTTTGAGAAATCGATATATTAACAGTTGGCGTGGTTTTTGTTTACCGATAAAATTTTCACCCTTTGATCCCGCCCCCAGGACAACTTTAAAATAACGAGCCGGTCTATATGTAATTTTAGAGCATTTTTTATCTCCCAATAGAAATATATATATATATTTTAATAGCGAACTTTTTTTATACTAAAAGAATACACAGATCTAGTTTCACACACCCATTGCATGTTTTCCTTATAAAAAAAACTATTAATAAATGCACATTGAAATAAGACTCTAAGAAAAAGATCATCAGGCAAAGCGATCTTGGAGATTACGGTGGAAATTGTTTGTTGAACCATTTACTCATTCATTGCGTTACATGAATAATTTGAATTTGGCACAAAAGAAATTTTAGTCATGCACTTTTTTTTAATTCAACTGTTGAAAAACCTATTATTTTAGTTTGAGCTTCTAAAATTTAATATTATTTTTATTCAAACGCTTATAACGAAATAAATATTTCAGGATATTTAAAAAAAACCTACTGCTTAAAAAATAGAACAAAAATTGGGAATAATCATTTTGAAAAAAAAATGAAAATATAATGTTATGCGTGAAGGAGTTTTTCGACATTTGGAAGTACTTTTTAAGTGGGGGGGGGGCATTACAAATTACAGCAGTAGGTGACACTAGAGCTTGGAACGCCACCAAGTATTCCTGAAATAAAGAGAAATATTTCAAGCAGTGATTTTCTTTCAGTAACCATTTTTTTTAAATCTAAAAAAGTATGTTTCAATAAATGTGTTTCAGTTCGATAAAACACAAGTTGTTCACGCTTTTTCTTTTTTTCTTAAAAAAAAAAGTTGTACGCGAAACTTATTTTTTCTAAATTATATTTGTCTATAAAACATCACTGCTGGTGTTAACTATCGAACGCTACTGCATAAGGCCCTCAGAAAACATTTGCACGAGGGCGCCGATCAGGCTTGGCGCGGCCCTGCACGTAGAAATGAAGATGTTTACAGCTTTTTTCTTGCACCCCGCTCAGGCTACAGCCTGTTAGCAATATATATCCCTTCCTTGTCACTTGAGACCGTCCAGAGATTCGGCCCCCAATCAATGTTTTTACTCTTTTTCTCCCTCCTTGTGGAGGTTTCGCTTTCTGTTTCGCTAGAAGTGATCGCGACAGTGTTGTTAGAAGTCATGGAAAGAATGGGTTCCAGAGAAAAGTTTTTAACTTTGCAAGAAGCTATTGAATATTTTCAAGCCCTATCAGACTCAGATGAATCAACAGATTCTGTAGTAGACATTTGGCAATTACCACCAGATGAGACCGGGGCAATAACAGATGAAAAAGATGTTAATGACAATGAATTTGATAAGGTTGTTCCTGCTGATGTTTGCGGACAGATAGAAGTATTCACCCGCAAATCACCAAACGATATATCGGATGCCGAGACGATTATTGATGCCCCATCTACCTCGGAAACTTCTCCAAAATCCAAGAGAAAGAGAAAATCATCTAAAAAAGAAATTAACTGGAGAAAAAATGCATCTTTTGATGAAACTATAGAAACAAAAACCCATAAAAAACTCTGTGAGTCATTTCCAGATATGGCAAATTTATTGCCGGTTGAAATTTTCCAAATTTTTACCAATTGAATGTTTGGGTCATTATCGAAAATGACAGAACTATATGCAATGCATAAAGGAGAACAATTGGAAGTTGATGAAAAGGACATATTTGTTTATAAAGTACGTACTGTTTTTTTCTTTTATGTTTTGAAATGTTTAAAGTTTCAAATTGAAATGAATTTGTCAAATATGATCAGTTATATCAAGCATTTTATGCATAAATACAAAAGAACTACAGCAAGCGTAAAGCGCAATCGATTAAAAGCCTTAGGAAAAAAACTTAACATAACATGCCAATGTTCCCAAATGGGAACATGCCCAAAATCGTAGATAAAATTTTTTTTTTTGCATTGTCTAAAGGGATGCCTAAGAGTCCTATTTTTATGCAGCAACTCAAATTTTTATACTTGGAACATAGTGCGGCATTTAAAGGGTTAAAGCGTTTACTACGATTTATAGATATGCTTCCCATTTATTGACATGTATTTTAAAACAAAGAACACATGCATTTTAATTTAAAAAAAAAGGGAAATTTAAAGCAAACCATAATAATTTCTGCTTGTTACCTTGTTGATGAAGGAAAACGTTTCAGTCAACCTATCATACGGTTCAAAGACAACAGGAGATCCACACCAAAAAGGCCCGATGATGGAGAGAAAGACCGGCGGAAAAATTTCTTTCGACGAAAACGTCTTTTTTTCGTAAACTGCTCCTTCTATTTCTCTGAAGTGTCTGAAGCCAAAGCCTTGCTTCAAGCTCCCGCCAAAAATCATCCCCCCTCCCCCCTCGATCGACACCTGTTACTCGTGTTACACTAATTAAAACTGTCTGACGATGCACAATCGTACAATAGTGATTCCGTCGACGTTCGCAATTCCTGAGTCCTGAGGGAGATAGACAGCCCCTTCACCAGCGGGGGCATGTCTTTTCCTTTCTTCACACAGTCGTCGGGTCTTACCCACTCAGCAGAGTTTGTCGGGGGGACGTCCCGTAATGGTCGCACTGTTGACGTCTGGAGGGCGCCTCGAGGGGACGTCTACAAGACGCCTGAAACCTCATTTTCAGTAAATTTTAGCGAAACAAAATGATCAGAAGGTGATAAAATTGTTTAAAATGAATGAAGAACGTATTTGCACTGCAAAAAAAGTTTCTTCATTCATTTAAAGCTTAGTTTTCTAATTGGCCTTATAACGTCATTGAATCGGTCGCGCAGACGTCTTCCAGTGACTCTCTGCTGACTCTTTGCACGGCTCTGGCTCTTGGATTGGTCGCTGGGGCGTCTTGGAGGCGTCGCTCAGGGGACGGTTCTTTCAACGCGAGCCTTTTTACAACTGCTCTTCACTATGATTCCGCCTCAAAATATATTCCCTACACCAAAAATAATAAATAAAACACCGATAGGTTTAAAATTGTATCGTTTTATGTTCAAACAAATTATTAACGATAAAAATGCAACGAAAAGAGATTTAAATTTCCTACTTTGATTTTATTTTTTCGACTGGATTTTAAGATATTCATCCGCAACATTTCAGTTTGCAAACACTGTTTCCCGCCCGATTCGTGGTTGCAAGGTGAGTGAATAACTTTTCAATATTTATTAAAATATTATATGTAATAAGAGTAAAATGTATATTTTATTTTAAAAGATACCTCATCTAGAATTTGCTATAACGAAGCCATGAGTAAATAGTTATGTGGAAGATTTAACATATTGTTGGTCGGTATTGCTTTGCTTATGGCTTTCTGTGTGTTAATTTTTGTGTTTCTCTGTTGTATCTGAAAAGAATTAAAGGGAGGTAAGTTCCTCGCTACGGAATGTAAATTACACAACTAATGAATGGAATGTTTTTCTTAAGCACGCGCTACCCCTATTGCTAGCAGTTGATATGCTAAATTTAGCAGCGATAAAGAAAAGCTTTATTTCTTATTGGTATCAAGTGGGACATTTGTGAGAAACACTATATGTGTCTTAAATAGTAAACAAACAATATCTTTTATACTTTAAGTTTTTATACTTATTCTCAAATGATGTTTAAAAAGGATGGTTTTTATTATGTTCCAAAACTGCAAATTATTTTTCCCATTCTCATTTTTGAATGCTGGGTTTTTCGCATAAAATGTAAATTATCATGTTTCTGTAATTTTTCACTCTTGAAAGTTCTGTGTTAAAATTTTAGGTTTTTGTAATGTGTGGTTTTATGCCAAAAAAAAAAAAAATATTAGAAGTAAGTATTGGATTGTATTCAACTGTTTTAGTTTTTTCTGGATTATTTATTCAGTTGTGTTTACATGATGGATGCTTAGGAAATCACACTGTAGCAGTGGCATATTTAAGTGTTATTTTTTAAGTACTTTTTTTTCTGTATGGGAAGGAGAGTGCCATTGTTCTTGGCA
>JAXGGA010024100.1:0-12562 GCA_038373865.1 Uloborus plumipes
ATAGCTTTTGGCAGCGGAGCCATAAACTTGGCAACCGTAGTCAAGTATTGAGCATATTAGAGCCCTGTAAATGCGTAACATGGACTCTGTATCGGCACCCCAAGAAGTGTTAGCTAAGACCCTGAGAATGTTTAATTTTAATGTGCATTTCTTTTTTAGATCCTGTATATGCTGCAAAAATTTGAATCTATTATCAAGAGTCAGACCAAGGAACTTTCCTTGATCTTGAACAGATATCGGTTGATTATTGAGCAGTAAGTTTGGGTCAAGATGAAGCCCTCTCTTACGACAGAAATGTATGCAAAAGGTTTTTTGAGCAGAGAAAGAAAAACCATTTTCCTCCGCCCACTGAGAGATTTAATTAATAGCTATTTGGAGCTGTCTTTCTATGATACTCATGTTCGTCGAAGAGAAAGAGATTTGAAAATCATCAACGAACATAGTACCCTTGACAGCGGGGGGAAGTTGTTCGATTAAGCTATTAATTGCAATAACGAAAAGAGTTACGCTCAACACACTTCCCTGGGGTACACCTTCCTCTTGGTTGAAGGTATCAGACAGAATAGACTTGACACGTACACGAAAAGTTCGGTATTTGAGAAAATTGGATATAAAAATAGGTAGGTTACCTCGCAACCCATACTCATGTAGGGTTTTGAGGATCCCATATCTCCAAGTACGGTCATATGCCTTTTCAATGTCAAAGAATACGCTCACAAGATGTTTACGTTTAAGAAATGCTTCTCTGATTGATGTTTCAAGAAGCAGCAAATTGTCTATAGTGCTCCTGCCGCGCCTGAATCCACTTTGAAATGAGGATAGTAGATGATTTGACTCCAGAATGAAAATTAGTCGGGCGTTAACCATACGCTCCATCAGTTTACATAGGCAACTAGTAAGGGCTATAGGTCTATAGCTTTCAGGTTGATTGGGTGGTTTATTTGGTTTCAGTAACGGTATTATTGTTGCTTGAGTCCAGATGGTCGGAAAACGTTGTTCAGTCCAAATTCTATTGAAAAGATGTAGTATATATTCTAAAGAGGGTTTACTTAGATTTTTCAGCATACTATTGTGTATTTCGTCAGGACCAGGTGAAGTATTGCGGGTTTTTTGCAATGCAATAAGAAGTTCTTTAAAAGTAAAATCGGTATTATGTGAGTCTAAAATGTTTGAATTAAAATTAAGGATTTTTCTTTCCTTAAGTGATCTGAGAGCTAAAAACTTTGAACCATACTTGTCTGCTCTGGAGACTTCTGACAAGTGTGTCCCCAAGCAGTCAGCCACCTCTTTAATGTCAGATATTGTTTGACCATTTTTCTCAAGAATGGGAGCACAAGATGTTTGATAATTACCAACGATTTTGTTAATTTTGCCCCAAACGGTCTTGGATGGGGTGGACGTCGTTATTGTGCTGACATATGTTTGCCACGAGTCCCGTTGGTTTTTTCGCCGAATCCTCCGAGCTTCAGCACGAGCTCGTTTGAGTGCCACAAGATTTTGTGTGGTCGGATATCGACGAAATGGTTTGGTTTGGTTTGTTTGGATTTTTTGGCGCAAGAGCCTTATTAGGCTATACTGCGCCAAGCAATAGTTTTATTTAAAAGATGAAGAGATGTTAGCGAAGATCATCTCAAATACAATGGACATAAAACTTTTAAAATTTTAAAAACAGTTCAGTGCAAGACACATACAAAGCTTAAAATTTCAAATGTTAAGACAAAGCAAGAATTGTCGAGCGACAGATTAAAAACAGAAATGCATAACAAACAAGATAACATATAAAACCAGAAACATTTAAACGAAACAAAGACGAAACCAACAAGATAACAGAGATAAAAACACTATATTAGAGTAAAAAAACCAACGTCATGTAAAAAGGGAAACAAATTAGGATGGGTTGTATCCCCAAGTAATTCCGTCAAAGACGGATAAAAATTATTAAAATATTTAAAACGAATATGTTTAAAATTTGGGCAGTTACATAAAATATGTAACACTGTCTGATTAACATTGCATGTGTTGCATAGTGGGGCTGGTTCGTGACAAAGGAGGTATTTATGTGTGAATCTGGTATGGCCGATGCGAAGACGGGCTACTATAACTTGTTCCTTTCGCTTATTATTAAATGATTTAAAACCTTTTGTCGAGGGCTGGATGGCATGCAATTTATTTTGTGTTTCAGCGTCCCATTCATTCTGCCAATGTTTGTTAAGACTGTCTATAATACAGTTCTTGATGTCTTCAAAAGGAACAAGGTCTTCAGCATGGGCACTTGCAGCCTTGGCAGCTGTGTCGGCTGCATCATTCCCAGCAATACCTACATGACCAGGGATCCAACAAAATATTATTTTAAAATTTTTCTCTTTTAGACTGTGATATAGTTTGAAACATTGAACAACTAAAGGATGGCTATTGCTGCTGCAGTTTATGATGGCATCTATTGAACTTTTTGAGTCACTGTATATTATCCAGTTTTTATTGTATAATTGGGTTATTGTTTGTAACGACGTGACTATAGCTTTAATTTCTGAAGTGAAGACTGAGCATGCAGTGTTTAGTTGTTGTGAAATGATTTGTCCATTAATTATTGCGGCAGAGCCAACGTGATCGTTAGACTTTGATCCGTCTGTGAAAATTTCATTATACTGAGAATACTTTTCTTTTACATTATAGTAGAGTTGTTGAAAAACTGAATCGGCTGTGGTGTCTTTTTTAAATTTATCAAACTCATGGAGAACAGAAATATTACATTCGCTCCATGGTTCAATAAGTTCTGGAGTATTGTATGTATCAAAATCCGGAATATGCAGTAAATTAAGCGCCTGTCTCATTCGGATTCCAAACGTTGGGACAACCGAAGGACGACGTAGAAATAAATCGGTATTTGATGGGTGAAAAATATATAAGTGCAAGGGATGGTTTGTGTTCTGCTTGATTTTGAAATAAAAATTAAGAGAAAGTTTCAGTCTTCTATTGCTAAGTGAAGGTTCGTGTGCTAATATATATAGACTATTAACAGGTGAGGTTCGAAAGGCACCTGTGCAAATGCGCAACGCCTGGTTATGTATAGGATCCAGAGATTTAAGATAGCTTTTTGCTGCAGAGCCATAAACTTGGCAACCGTAATCAAGTTTTGAGCGTATTAGAGCCCTGTAAATACGTAACATGGACTCTGTATGGGCACCCCAAGAAGTGTTAGCTAAGACCCTGAGAATGTTTAATTTTAATGTGCATTTCTTTTTTAAATCCTGTATATGCTGCAAAAATTTGAATCTATTATCAAGAGTCAGACCAAGGAACTTTCCTTGATCTTGAACAGATATCGGTTGGTTATTGAGCAGTAAGTTTGGGTCAAGATGAAGCCCTCTCTTACGGCAGAAATGTATGCAAAAGGTTTTTTGAGCGGAGAAAGAAAAGCCATTTTCCTCCGCCCATTGAGAGATTTTATTAATAGCTATTTGAAGCTGTCTTTCAATGATACTCATGTTCGTCGACGAGAAAGAGATTTGAAAATCATCCACAAACATAGTACCTTTGACAGCGGGGGGCAGTTGTTCGATTAAGCAATTGATTGCAATTACGAAAAGAGTTACGCTCAACACACTTCCCTGGGGTACACCTTCTTCTTGGATGAAGGTATCAGACAGAATAGACTTGACGCGTACACGAAAGGTTCGGTATTTGAGAAAATTGGAGATAAATATAGGTAGGTTACCTCGCAACCCATACTCGTGAAGATTTTTGAGGATCCCATATCTCCAAGTACGGTCATATGCCTTTTCAATGTCAAAGAATACGCTCACAAGATGTTTACGTTTAAGAAATGCTTCTTTGATAGATGTTTCAAGAAGCAGCAAATTGTCTACAGTGCTCCTGCCGCGCCTAAATCCACTTTGGAATGAGGATAGTAGATGATTTGACTCCAGAATGAAAATTAGTCGAGCGTTAACCATACGCTCCATCAATTTACATAAGCAACTGGTAAGGGCTATTGGTCTATAGCTTTCAGGTTGATTGCGTGGTTTCTTTGGTTTCAGTAAGGGAATTATTGTTGCTTGAGTCCAGATTTTCGGAAAACGTTGCTCAGTCCAAATTCTATTGAAGAGTTGTAGTATATATTCTAAAGAGGGTTTACTTAGATTTTTCAGCATAATATTATGTATCTCATCAGGACCAGGTGAAGTATTGCGGGTTTTTTGCAAAGCTATAAGAAGTTCTTTAAAAGTAAAATCGGTATTATATGAATCTAAAATGTTTGAATTAAAATTAAGGATTTTTCTTTCCTTAAGTGATCTGAGAGCTAAAAACTTTGAACCATACTTGTCTGCTCTGGAGACTTCTGACAAGTGTGTCCCCAAGCAGTCAGCCACCTCTTTAATGTCAGATATTGTTTGACCATTTTTCTCAAGTATGGGAGCACAAGATGTTTGATAACTGCCAACGATTTTTTTAATTTTGCCCCAAACGGTTTTGGATGGGGTGGACGTCGTTATTGTGCTGACATATGTTTGCCACGAGTCCCGTTGGCTTTTTCGCCGAATCCTCCGAGCTTCAGCACGAGCTCGTTTGAGTGATACAAGATTTTGTGTGGTCGGATATCGACGAAATGTGTTCCATGCTTTTTTCTGCTTTTTATAGGCTGCCTGACAATCGGAGTTCCACCAAGGCTTCGGAAATTTAATCCTCCTCTTGGTGGTTCTTGGTATAGCAGCTTTCGCTGCATTCAATATAATGTCGGTTACTCGGCTTACTGCTACATCGATGTCAGAATCATTCACAACTTCCGATGTTATTTCGGCCAACTGGGTAAATGCTGCCCAATCAGCTCGATCAAGACGATAACGGACTTGCTGCTGCTCATTGTAGCTGCAGCGTCCGGTAAAAGTTAACTTGATCGGGAAGTGGCCACTGGTGTAGCAGAGACCACCTTCCACCTCGAAATCCCAGTGTGGCAGAAGCGAAGGTGAGCATATTGACAAATCGATGGCATGGTAAGTCTGCGTTGGAAGATGAAAATATGTATTTTCACCGTTGTTAAGGATGCATAGATCGTTGTCACCAATAAGATTTTCTATTATCAATCCTCTGCTGTTTGTGGCTGGACTCCCCCAGAGAGGATTGTGGCCATTGAAATCCCCCAAGATGATAAATGGGGGTGGTAGTTGATCTATTAATGTCTGCAGTTCCACGCTTCTCAAATCGTAAGAAGGTGGAATGTACACAGAGCAAACTGTGATGAGCAAGTGAAGGTGAACTCGCGCAGCTACTGCCTGAAGGGACGTGTTGACGTTGAGCTGGCTAGATGCGTAATCATTAGAGATTAGCAATGCCACTCCTCCACAACGACGGTCACCTGACAAGCAGTCCTTGCGGTATATGTCAAAACCTTTCAACCTCGGTCTATCAACAGGCGACATGAATGTTTCTTGCAGACAGAAAATGGCCGGTTGGTGATGTTCGACAAGATCTTTGACGTCCGTGACATTATGCGAGTAACTCTGACAATTCCAAGATAAAATGTTCAGGGCCATGGAAAGAAAAAGAAGGAAAAACGGCCAAAGAAAAGAACGGCAGCTCATGAAGTAGGAGGGTCCGAACACCCTTCGTCGTCGGATGGCGGAATTTCCTTAAATTCAACATCTTCATCTTCATGAGGAATTAGTCGAGAGGATTTAGAAAGTTTTGTTTGCTTGCTAGGGCGCAAGAAGTCCTCTTTTTTAAAACCAAAATATTTTGGGGGCCTCGATTTAGCGGCTACCCCAATCTTAGCACGCGATTGTATGAGTTTCTTTTTTTCAACACATTTCTTTTGTTTTTGTTCATTTACTTCGTTTAATACCAATACATTTGTCGAACTGGTACTAGGTTTTTGGTCTGTTTGCATTTTATTTTCATTATAATTTTTTTGTGGCGGTTTAGAATTGGTGAGCTGTTTATTTGTTGAGATGGGTGAGAAAGATACCTTAGTGCTGGTTTTTGTGTTTACTTGAGGATCTGTTTGTGTGCTTGTGGAATTGAATACCTTTTTTACTGCTGCAGCATATGAAAGTCCAGCTGTAGGTGAGCGGGATCGAACAATTTTTCTTGCGTCTGGGTATGATATTTTTTGGGTAGTTTTAATTATCTGTATTTCTTTTTCGGAGAGCCATGTTGGGCACTTTCTAGAGTATGAGGGATGATCTCCCTTGCAATTGACACATTTAAATTCCTTGGTACATTCATTGCTATCGTGGCCGGGCTCAGCACATCTGGCACAAGTATTTGTACCACGGCATGATAGCTTGGAATGACCAAACCGCTGGCATTTGAAACACCGTAGCGGATTTGGAATGTACGGTCTGACTGAACAGGAGAGATAACCAGCTTTAACACGTGATGGGAGGATAGGCGTACTAAAAGTCAGAATGACATGTTTCGTATTCTGCACTTCGCCATTGCGTTTAATAGTGATCCTCTTCACTCCACTTACGTGTTGATCTTTCATTTCCTCTAGAATTTCCTTCTCGGATGTATATAGAAGGTCGGGCTCTGAGATGATTCCGCGTGAAAAGTTTAATGTTGAGTGAGCTGTAACTGTACAAAGATATGAAGATAATTGCTTAATTGCAAGTATGGATGCCGCTTGTTTAGGGTGTTTTATTTCCACAAGAAGTTCACCAGAACGTGTTTTTTTAACGGATTGAAATTCACCGATTAGACCAATCAAAGCTTTGTTAATTAAAAACGGAGAAACAGCAGTAATTTGTGAGATTTTCATTTCTTTTTATAATAAAAAATTTAGGATTGCTCGATGACGTAACATTCTGACGCTCCCCACGTGGAGGAGAAGGGGTTTTTGTTTGATTCACTTCCAGGTTGGACCGGAGAACTGGGGGGAAAAAATGGGGTCGAGCCCCTGCGTAGCCCCCTACACAGGGGTAAGGCTGCATACGACAGGGTTCGCCAGCTAGCCCTGAAGCCTCCCGTATGAGATACCGCTTGGCCCCGGTACCACGCAGCCATCGGCACGGTTGCCACACCTTGGCTTGGGCTTGTTCCGAAATTTGGTAAGTGTGATGAGGGAAGGAGGGAGAAAAAATCCCTTCCCGCCGAACTTCGGTTTGAGCAACTGGGGGTCACTACTCCGCCAAGAGCTCGCCCCGAACACACCACACCGCAAGCCCCCCCACCACGACAAGGTAAACGGACAACGGGGGGGGGGGGGAGATATCGGTAGGAGATCGGCAAGAACGAAAGTCGTTCAGAAACGGTACTGTAAGATGCCGATAGGATTATTTCCGGATTAAAATTTTCCACAAGACTTCCTTAGGGAAGTTATCCGACAAAAAAATGCTTCCATATATCCTACACTTGTCATAAAATGATCCCAAAAGTGTCTGAAGAATGATGCCGGTGGATAGCAACAGGAGTGTACTTTTCGACAATGTAACGACAGGTGTCGGATTTTCACGAGATAGCCAGCGGATGTCAGACTGTCCTAAAGATGACGTCTGCATGAGCTCCTACAGATATCATTGTGTTGTTAGGGGCATTAATACTTTGTGGCTCAATTGTTTTTTTTTTAATTATGTGCCTAAGTGTATTTATTTGAATATTTTTTTCGCTGCTTTGTAGTTCTCTCTTTTAAGAATGCATGCATTTCCCGAACGTTTCGCTGTAAAGAGAGGGGAGGAGCCTGGTATTTTAAGGACATAAATGGTTCATATGTAAACGAAAGTGTCTGGATCGTTTTTGGATAAGGATGCGTCATTTAGGGGGGCAGGGGGGTCAATCCCCCCCCCCCCGGCTTTGAGAAATCAATGTATTCACATGTAAGTGGGCGTGTTTTTTGCTGTTTTCTGATGAAATTGCATTGTGTTTTCACCCTTTGCACCCCCCCCCTGAAAAAACTTGAAATAACGTCCCTGCAGACACCGCTCTTTTACAGGCAAAAATGTTTCCCATTAATGTCCGCCCAGAAGGGTTTTGCTGTATTTTGTAACAAAAAGTAAGAATAGTTTCACAAAATGTGTGTACTTTGTGAGACTTTTCTTTGATATATGCATTTTGGTCAAACTTTTTTTTTAATGCTAATGTTGTCTTAGGCTTTGTTTCTTTCTTTCTTTTTTTTAGTAGAAAAAGCCTTACTTCTGAACAGAAAGAAAAAATAAAAATAAAGTTGAAAAGGAAAGAGAATAGAGAAAGGGCGAAAATATTTTCTAAGGTATTTGGATATTAATACTTAACTTTTCTGACTCAAATCTTTCATATAAAGATATTTTGTTTTTTTGTTTAAACTAACTTTTTGAACGCAGAATACATTGGTGTAACATGTCTCCAGGTCAGAAATATTACTGTAAGATTAGTATAGGAAAACTTTTGGATTATCCAGATGCTGCATTACAAGACATCGGTAGGAGATCGGCAAGAACGAAAGTCGTCCAGAAACGGTACTGCAAGATGCCGACAGGATTATTTCCGGATTAAAATTTTCCACAAGACTTCCTTAGGGAACTTATCCGACAAAAAAATGCTTCCATATATCCTACACTTGTCATAAAATGATCCCAAAATTGTCTGAAGAATGATGCCGGTGGATAGTAACAGGAGTGCACTTTTCGACAATGTAACGACAGGTGTCGGATTTTTACGAGATAGCCAGCGGATGTCAGACTGTCCTAAAGATGACGTCTGCATGAGCTCCTACAGATATCATTGTGTTGTTAGGGGCATTAATACTTTGTGGCCCAATTGTTTTTTTTTTTAATTATGTCCTTAAGTGTATTTATTTGAATATTTTTTTCGCTGCTTTGTAGTTCTCTCTTTGAAGAATGCATGCATTTCCCGAACGTTTCGCTTTAAAGAGAGGGGAGGAGCCTGGTATTTTAAGGACATAAATGGTTCATATGTAAACGAAAGTGTCTGGATCGTTTTTGGATAAGGATGCGTCATTTAGGGGGGCAGGGGGGTCAATCCCCCCCCCCGGCTTTGAGAAATCAATGTATTCACATGTAAGTGGGCGTGTTTTTTGCTGTTTTCTGATGAAATTGCATTGTGTTTTCACCCTTTGCCCCCCCCCCCCCCTGAAAAAACTTGAAATAACGTCCCTGCAGACACCGCTCTTTTACAGGCAAAAATGTTTCCCATTAATGTCCGCCCAGAAGGGCTTTGCTGTATTTTGTAACAAAAAGTAAGAATAGTTTCATAAAATGTGTGTACTTTGTGAGACTTTTCTTTGATAACTGCATTTTGGTCAAACTTTTTTTTTAATGCTAATGTTGTCTTAGGCTTTGTTTTTTTCTTTCTTTTTTTTTAGTAGAAAAAGCCTTACTTCTGAACAGAAAGAAAAAATAAAAATAAAGTTGAAAAGGAAAGAGAATAGAGAAAGGGCGAAAATATTTTCTAAGGTATTTGGATATTAATACTTAACTTTTCTGACTTAACTTATCATCCTGGAGCATTCTGAACCTTCTTGCTACAAAATATTGACTCTACTTGTAAACAAAATCTTTGATTCCATTTTTCTCGAAACTTTATTTTGCGCAACTTCTCTGTGCGGTTTTCATCATAACTTAAAATCTATCAAAGATATTCACTCCAAATTTTCACAATATGTTTAGTATGATATTGATCACCAGTCATGCTAAAACTTTTAATTTAAATTGATTATTTTTGTATTTTTTGATGGTTTATGTTTTGTTTTTATTAAAATATCGTGAAATTTTGCCTTAAGTTAATTTTTTCTTATATTCTAGTTACATTTGAAGATGAGGGTTGTTTGCATCTTGTGTACCAAGGAAATTTGCATTAGTGCTATGCTTTTTTTTATCTAGCATGCTAATGGTTTTGGTAAAATTACGCTACGTTTTTACATAAAATACCCCCTTTTTCAAAATCTAGCACACATTTTATAAAAATCTACAAATCTACAATTTATTTTCTATTTTGATGCACTACTGTACCAAAAAGTAAAAAAAAAAAATGTGAAAAATTGACTTTTTCAAAAAAATTGTCCCGTAAGTAGGCAGATACCTTAAATCCACTTAATAATAACATTATAATGCATAAAAAGCTGAAGTCAAATTGCTGACACGTGTTTCGGAGCTATTAAGAGCTCCTTTTTCAGTGTATAAGATGAGATATTATGAATAAAAATTCATCCGGCTGAAGGGTTTTTTTTTTCATTGAGTAGGGGTGCCTTGTTATCAAGCCCATCATTTGGACATCCAGGGGCCGCCTCTCCCCCTCCCCTTTTGGAAACAAAATGCAAATGCACATTTGTGTACGCATTTATCTTTCAACACATAGTATACATTGAATTTGCACTTTTGCACGTCACTGTAATCACCCCCCTCCGGGAGGGGGCGATGGGCGGTTGAAATATTAATGTTTTATTTATTAATTATTATTATTATTGTTATTTTTTTTTTTTTTTTGATCAGGGAGAGGGGTTAAATTGCCCCCGCTAATATGATAACTTGTTCCTCTTAAATAGTAATTTTTTTTCGTCATTTTTCTCCCACCAGTTTTTTGTAGCTTAAAGCACTGCTAAAGGAAGTTTTGCAGCCATAAATGTGCTTTAAGTAATATAAGGCAGTGATACTCATTGTGAGTGGTCTGAAATATACCTGAATTTTTAAGTTAAAAAGTGAGAGAAAGATTTTTAAAGTGTATTCACTCAAATAATAATATTATGACAACATAATGAATTTCAACATTCTGTATGATGATAAGAAAAACTAAATAAGTGCTGTAAAATTCAATGTTTAAAGTGTTGGAAATATTGTACATTTAAGCAAGAATTTTTGTAAAAAATCGGCATATTACAATCAGGCCCGGACTGGCCATAGACTTAACCGGGAGATTTCCCGGTGCGCCCTCCCGAACGGCGCCCTTCTACTGTTTTCACAATGTGTTTGCCCCCTTTTTTTTAATGTATACTGGACTTTCTATATCCTTATAAAGAAACGCTATCTCATGCCCTCCTAAAGGCTGTTGGGTGGGCGCCCTTTCGTAAGCAGGGAACGCAGTCCACTGCGCTCCGCTATCTGTCCGCTACTGTAGCTCATCTTTGCTCCCTAAATTCCCTATCCCTATACTGCCGAGAACAATTAACTAACACAATTCATAACTTCAAATCATTTATCTTTCCCTACACAATCTCTTTTAACTTACTGATTTTTTATGTTAAGTTGCTATCAAAACATTTGGTTTTAAAAAGAAAACTGTGTTTTACTTATAACACATTGCTAATGCACAGAACCCCAACTTTTTACTTCTAGTCTACAGGCTTCTGATTGTATACTTAATTTTTTGTAGAATTTTTTCATTTGTAAATCTAATGAATATGTTTTTTTTAGACTCTGTTCAGAAAGAACCAACGGTGACTGTTGCAATAATAGAAGATGTTATTAAGAGTTGGCTGCGGCACGCCAGAGAAAGATCTGAATACAGACCTTTGAATAAGGCGGCAACTGTTGTAAATAAACAAGATGAATAAATTATAAAAGCATAATTGTGTTTTTAATTTTTTGTTACAAAAATTAATGTTATAAAAATGATGCTAGATTTTAGATAACAAGGAAATTCTCCAATATGTTGTTGTGAAAGCATTTAAAGTTAGTTTTACTTTGTATTCTCTTTTAAATGTTAAATACAGATTTTAAAAGAAATCTCTCAAATTTGCCAAAGACTATTTTAAGAGAAAATTAAGCTTCCTCAATAAATTAGAAGTTCGATTATGATGAAGTCAAATCTGCTTCGTTCTTACTAAATGTAATTCAGAATTGCCTAGTGGAAGTTATGTACTAAGTGAAAGAAGAAGATAACTATGATTTGGGCTGAATTATCAGTTACTGAAATGGTTCTACTTACATTCTGTATTTAAAAGCAGTGTGTGAATTGCTGTTACATTAAACTCTCATTTTAACATAGGCTCCAGATGCTGCATTACAAGATATCGGTAGAAGAGTTTCAGGAACGAAAGTCGTCCAGAAACGGTACTGTACGATGCCGATAGGATTATTTCCGGATTAAAATTTTCCACAAGACTTCCTTAGGGAAGTTATCCGACAAAAAGATGCTTCCATATATCCTATACTTGTCATAAAATGATCCCAAAAGTGTCTGAAGAATGATGCCGGCTGGATAGCAACAGGAGTGTACTTTTCGACAATATAACGACAGGTGTCGGATTTTTACGAGATAGCCAGCGGATATCAGACTGTCATCTCCTAAAGATATCGTTGTGTTGTTAGGGGCATTAATACTTTGTGGCCCAATTGTATTCGGAGCGGCAACTATTTAATTTTTTTTTTCTAGAAATTATCTAAGCACCAAAAACAGTCCCCTGGCTGTCTCAATCCAATAGTTTAACAATTCAAGGTAATATTTCAAAAAACCTATTAACGCTGCATACATTTGGCAATTAATATCTAAAAATAGAATAATGCAACTATATCATTTTTATGAAATAAGGTCTAATTACGTATTGCTAAAACTTAAAATTGTCATGTAAATTCTGTCCTGAGATTTTTCAAACAGTCCCCTACCACAAATTCAAAGCTCCAATAGAAAAAAAAAC
>JAXGGA010024101.1:0-12562 GCA_038373865.1 Uloborus plumipes
TTGTAATCAGGTATGCTACAACTTTTGTTTTCTCTTAATCATTATAGTTATGTTACAGTAATTGCCAAACTGTAGTAATGTGTGTCCCTTTTCTATAACAACATTCTTATTCACACGCTCATTAGAACCTATGTTGAGTTTTAGTCCTTTAAATAGGCTTGTTCACTTATACGTCTCTCTCACTTATGCCCCTTTTTCTGTTGGTCGTAGTTGGTCCCTAGGGCAGGCGCATAAGTGAGAGTTCACTGTAATTATTTTATATAATGTATTGCTAAAATAGTTATCTAAGGGTCCCTTACGGTTACTTTTGGTGAATTAAATTAAGCATGACCTATGCTATTATGTTGAAAAACATAAAATTGGTAAAAATTCAAATTAATACTTTTAAAAAATATTTTTATTAGGTTATGATTTAAGGTATCTCACCACCTTGAAAAGTCAATTTTCGACTAAAATTTCAATTTTTTTATGTTTGATTTAGAAAATATGAACTTTTTTCTCTCAGCAACTTTTTGAATTTTGTTCCTACCATAATTAGAAGCGGAGAAAAACTCATTTTAATTTGGATCCACAGCTGTTTTTTTGTACCGGAAGTAGGACCTGATGTTCAAAACGAAAACAAAACTGAGGGGATAGTTCAACTCTAATTTTTGGTCAAAAAATTAAAATGTTAAAACTAGGGATACACCGATTAATCGGCAGTACCGATTAATCGGCCACTTTGCCGATTATTAATAATCGGCAAAATCTTGCCGATTAATCGGCGATTTTTTTAAATTTTTTATATTATCTTTTAAAGTATACCTTCACCAAGAAACTATGATAAATTGTTTTATTAACTGTAAATAAATGTAATTTTCTGAAATCCTTACATACATACATACACAAATCCTTACATATAACATACAGTATGAAAGTGTGTACAGAGTAAAAACAAAACAAATAGTTCATAGAAAACGTAAAACTGATTGGAATATTAAAAGATAACCCTCTGCAAATTCCTGAAATTTTAAATATGAATTCAAAAACATGAATATTTCATTTCATTTATAATCAGTCAAACTTTGCTGATCAACCGGCGGAAAAGATGTTTTAAACAAAATTAATTCAACGATGTTTGAACACAATGTTACGATGGATAAATTTATAAACAAGAAATAAATAATTTTCTGCAAACACAAGAATTACACGTTTTACGAAAGTGTAATGAGTAAAAACAAAACAAATAATTCAAAGAATGAAATACAAAATAATAATAATAATAAATTGCCTCTCAGTTGATATAAATGATTTAATAATTTAATATTTCTATTCTGAATAAATCTACACTTATAGACAATGTTTCAACATTTTTCATGTCTCGATATTTTTCTCTTTAGCTTATTGCTTTTAAATAACCTCTAATTTTCAAAGAACAAGTCTTGAATTAAATGGCTATTTATAGTTGAATGAATTTAAATTAAGAACACCCCTTAATTAAAGTGCTCATCACATAGCTCCCCCCCCCCCCATTTGTTTTAATAACTATTATGTCTAGTGTGTTAATGTAATTTTATTTACAAAAATGTTAAATTTTTAAAGGAAGTTGATAAAATTTTGAAATTATTTAACATGGAAAAATGGAGAAAAACAAATATTTTGTCAAAAGCAAATAAGTAACCATTTCTAAAAATCGGAATTGTATTAGAAAGGGTAAAAACAGTGAGGGTGAAATTGGTAATATTAAAAATAAAAAACCCGAACATTAATCGGCTCTGCCGATTAATCGGCCGATTCTCATTCGCCGATTAATCGGTAATCGGTAATCGGCCAATTTGCTTATCGGTGCATCCCTAGTTAAAACATTAGAACTGGACTGTAACAGAGTCTGAAAAAGGTGTAGTTGGTCATGGCCCTTTTTAAATTGATATAGGTAGCAATGTGCTTCATATGTTTGAATAAAAATCTTTAATTGCATTTCTCTCAGAATCGATTTTTTGTGGTATTATTTGTCGACAAATTCCATAAATCTGTATTATATAAATTATATAAATTATGAATATTTTTGCTCGAAACTTACCATGTGGCTTTATAATGAAATTGTGGATTGCCTGAACTAGAGTGATATCTCTAAAGTAAAATACACTAGTTCTGCACTAATTTAATTATTGTAACACTTGCGAAATCACCAATATTTTTATATCTACAGTGCGTTTATGTGCAATATACAAATTAGTAGTAACAATAACTTGAATTCTGATTAAGGCCCTAGAGTGTGAATCTATAAATAAAAATGTGTTAATTTTCATGCAAAATTGTGGTTATTACAGCCCATTTGGTATTTATCAATTTTCGGACTAAATTCCACAAAAATTTGCCCCATTATTACAAAGTATATAATAGTTGGCAGTATTTTCGATTTTTTCTTACTAATTTTATGCCCCTTTTTCTAAAAACACCAATTATACATTTTTTTTAGCGAAGTTAGAAATTGGTTGCTGAAAAACATGAATTTAATAAAAGAAACATCAAGCAATCGTAGCAGCAATTATTGATTCTTAATATTCTTTCCTTTTCCATATTACATGTCATGTAGAAAAAAATCGAATATTTTAAGAATTTTTATATGTGTTCTGGCCTGTAATATGGATTTTAAAATGAGCTGCGGGCCTCGTATAGAAATACGTTTTGCACCGCTGTTCTACTGGATTAAGACGAATATCTTGTAAAAAATCGTTGAATAATTGAAATTAAATCTCCAGTCATGATTTAAATCCATAATTCAAATAACGATAAGAATAGCAACTTATTTTTTGCATTTGAAAGTTATCGAATCCCCCCCGCCCTCGTTTTCATCTTAATTTGTTCTTATTTGTTGGTTCCAGATGTAGTCTATGTGACCGATTTGAGAAGCGTTTAAAAAATTTTTTTTTGTAATAACACGACTAACTAACACGACTTTCTTTTATATCTATATATATAAAAGAAAGTCTTGTTAGTTACACTATTTATAACTCAAGAACGGCTGTACCGATATGGCTAAAAATTGGTGGGTACGTAGCTTAGAGCCAGGAGACGGACATAGGCTATAATTTATGTGTGTCAGTGACATAAATAGAAAAAAATGTCTTATTAACGAAGCCTTTTTACTAAGCCTTTTTTGACACCTCCATGGCTCAGCGACATAAAGCACATGTTCTGGCAGCTTCCGGAGCGCAGTAAACAGGTTGTAAGTTAGCGGTGCGCTGAGTGTTATTTGACTTTTTTGTGAATTTATAAACAAACGCGTTACTTCCCTTGAAATTTATATGTGATAAGCTGTCAGAAACGATAGTCACTTGAGAGTTTTTACGCCTCTGAGGCTGAGAGGTGGAAAGCGCTTGGTGGGATAGCTCCTGGACTGCAGTTAAAGAGGTTGTTCTTCTTACTACTATTATATTTACCAAAGTTTGTTTGGATGGATTTATGGATGGAGCAGTCAATTGATAAGCAGTACGAAAAAATTATCTTTTTAACTAAGCCTTTTTTGAGCCTCTGTCGCCGAGCGACATAAAACACATGTTCTGACAGCTTCTGGAGCGCAGTTAAATAGGTTGTGAGTTACCGGTGTATTAAGTGTTATTTGACTTTTTTGTGATGCGTGGATTACCACCGCACAATTTACGCCTGAAGGTTGGCTCCGTAGTAATCACACTTCGAAACATAAACCAACCAAAACTGTGCAACGGTACGCGTTTGGTGCTTAGAAAATTGATGAACAATGTAATTTACGCGACGATACTGAAAGGAAAATTCAAAGGTGAGGAAGTTCTCATTCCGAGGATCCCGATGATCCCAACCGATATGCCGTTTGAATTTAAAAGACTTCAATTTCCGACCCGTCTTACATTTGTCATGACCATCAACAAATCACAAGACCAATCCTTAAAAGTTTGTGGTTTTAATCTAGAACATCACTGTTTTTCCCATGGTCAATTATATTTAGCATGTTCATTTCATTTCACACCTCCAGGGCCCCCCGTACCTACCACAGCTTCGCGGTTTAACCGGGATAGGGCCCTGAAGGGCGCTCTGTTCTTAATTTTGAACCGGAATCTGGGGTCGAGCAAATCCTAGGCCCATCAGCACCCCCAGAGGTATCGTTTCACTTGGAGGACTTTGTGACCACGACATTTTTAACGCCTCCCAGCCACCATTAATCAAGGCGGTGGATCTTTGATCGGCTGGGATCGAACCCGGGTCCCTCCGGACACGAGTCCGATGCCTTACCGATCGGGCCACCACGGCCCCATTTAGCATGTTCACGGGTCGGAAGACCATCTGCGTTGTTTGTTTTTGAGCCTGATAATAAAACAAAAAATGTTGTGTATCACAAGGTACTTAAGTGAACAGCAACCTATGTGTACTAAAATACAGAAACAATAATGAATGATTACTGTAGGTGTTCTTAATTTTTTTTGTATTTTCTAATAAAAAAACTTATTTAATAAATTCAAAAATTTGCTTATTTATTGCCTTTAAGGCGGAACAAAGTTCGCCGGGTCAGCTAGTATTTTATATAGGAGCGATTCCATACCAACTCACCGAAAAAAAAAAGTTGGTCGCCCGACCGACTCGGATTTTTTTTTAATTTGGTACACATATTGATGGTATAGAGGTATGAAAAAGCCCAAAAGGAAAGTTACCTGCTCCACTTATTTTCTGAGATACATGCCCTCAAAGTTTGTCCGCCACGTCAAAATACTAAAAAAGTGATGTTATTTAATCATTTTTTATAAAAAATGTTACTCATGCAAAATAAAAGTGTTAGATATCTATGAAAACTAGTTACTCCAGGCATTCCGAAAAAAAATACTAGAACGTTCATAATGAAAATTGCCAAGGTACAGGGCTCTTTGAAGTTGTCACCACAAAAACTTGATTTTGCAGATTTTGCTAAAATTGAGGCATTTATTACAAAAAAAGGCAAACAAAACCAAAGGTTTTCTCACTTTCTGGTAGTGTACAGGTCCTCCCTGTAAATTGCTACGCAATAAATTTTTTGGGTTTCTCACTCCTTCTTGGAAATATTTTAGCTAAAAAATAAGCCATAAGGCAAAACATGCGTTTTTGGCCATCTTGGCAGCCATTTTTCTCATAAAGGGGGAGCAGTAGCAACTTTAATTTTTTTTTTTTTTAAACAAGCCTCTCATCTTGTTCCCCCTCTCATGGACTTAAAATTAATTAAACCAAAAAATAATGATATATTTATTATTAGCTGTATTATCTACCCAATATGTCATGAAATTTAATTTATTAAATCATTGAACAATAAATTAGATAATTGATGAAAACAAGAAAAAGTATTTCTCTGATGCCTGAGCATTATGCATTCATAATTATAAAGCACTAAGTACTTTCTTGAGAAATTAATTAACATAAATGAGCTCTAAATATTTATATTATAAGCAATACCCAATCTTGTGATTGGGATACTCCTGTTTTTAATTGAAGAATTTCTTGAATATCACATGAATATCAGGAAAATAAATGAGGTCTTTTCGTTTGATGTAGGATATTTTATGACAAATTTCATTTGATGGGCTACTAACTGAGCATGGTGATAAAGAGCTATTAATTTCAGCATCGAATTCCATTTTACCTTATTAACAGTTAAATATTTACAAAATAATTAAATAAATAATTTAATATAAAGCCATGCTTGAAGAATTAAAATTAGTGCAACTAATTTATTCCCATACTAATCTTTACAAAATTGACATGCGTTGAGCACTGGTAAGAACTGACAAGAAAAAGTTTACTCACTAAAATATTAGTTCACAGATACTATAAAGCATACATTCTATTTTCTACAAAATAATACTGCAACAAAGAACAAGGGTATCCTCCTGTTTATAGCCATCAATCAGGAACATCCAATCACAAGATTGGGTATTGCCTATGAGATAAATATTCGAAGCTCCTTTATTTTAATTGATTTTCCAAGAAATTCTTTAGTACCTACCCCTTTATACCCTTGTTCTTTGTTGCAGTATTATTTTGTAGAAAATAGAATGTACGCTTTATAGTATCTGTGAACTAGTATTTTAGTGAGTAACATAGGCGTAATTTGGCCTCGAAAAGTGGGGGGGGGGGCAAACTTTTTACAATTAAAATAATGCAAAATGTACTTTTTCAAAAAAAAAAAAAGAAAAAAATGATAATAATAATAATCATAATAAAAATAAATAAATAAACAAATAGTATTAATAATAATAATAATGATGATGATGATGATGATATTAATAAAATCAAAAAATCGAAAAACTTTTCACGAAATGCATATGTTAAATGTTTTAAAAACAGAACAAGGCACCAGAGACGAGAAGAGTACATCTTACTCTCTGTTACTGAGAGTACATCTTAAAGAAAACCTACAGAGGGATTAGTTGCTAAAATTTCACATGTGAAATAGGCATTGTTCATTCATTCGGTCAACTTCTGGAAGTACATTTACTAATCTTAATGAATTCAGGAAACATAAATTAGTAAAAGCGATATTGATTTAACCATAGTTCGGAGCAAAATGGTCTTGTTAGCAATGATAACATTTGGAAGAAAAATTCTTTCACAAGGATTCGAAACCAACATCTTTAATGCGTTAAAGATGAATCAATTAAGATTCAAAAAAAAAAAAAAAATGGAAAGCTGGGTGATAAACATAGAATGTGAAATGACTCGTCGAATCGAGCTGTATTTCTTCCAATAAAATTTATTGCACTGAAAAACTCATGTTTGGCAACAACCATTCCGTATAGTACTAAACTAAAAATTTATTCTTTCCATTTTTTTTCAACAGGTAAGTCTTGAAATCTTATCGATTTCTAAAATCAATCTCAGTTCTTACTGGTTTTTTAATCCATGCTATACAAAAAATCTCTGCTCTAAGAATCAAATTTACATACACTGAGTCATAACGTGCGCAACAAGTCAGGAATATCAAAAGCTATAAAATAAAATGTGTAATCAAAAGTTACATGTATTACCGAACAGCAAAAAGGGAATAAAAATTAGTTTAAATTTACAAATTAAATATGTTAACCATGAAAACAAGTATAAATCTGATTTAAAAAAAAAAAAAAAAAAAAAACATTCAACCAAGCACTAATAAAGGGTAAGGCGCCTTCCTTTCATCTCTGCCTTTGAAGAAAATGCATTGATGACAGCATCTTTATCTATTATAATGTCCCTTTCAATGTTCAATAACGCAAGGTCTGATAATCTTTCTTGTCCTGTTGTGCAGCGCAGATACATTTTGAGTCTTTTTAATGAAGAGAAGCTTATCTTTCACATGATGCGGTGTTCATTGGTATGCATAAGAAAGTTTTATACAATGTATGAAGACTTATAAATCCATTTCTTATATCATGTTACTTAATGTATGTATTTGATTCTGTTTTCCAAGTTATCCGTCTCTGTTGAGCTTTTAAATATGCGATTAAAAATTTTAACTTCAGCTTTGATTTCTTCTAAATTTAAACCGTACAAATTGGAAATCAGTTCCAGACTTTGGATTTTATGTTCATTTTCTGTCAAGACATCTGAAAACGCCACAAGGATGTAGAGGTCGTTTTCTTTGAATCTTTGCTCAATTTCATTAATAATTACATCTAAAACTTTAAAATAATTTTCGATTCTATAGTGGTCTTTCGGAGTAATTGTAGATTGTTTATCTCCGCCTCCTAATTTCTGGGGCACACGCTTGTGTCTTTGGATGTGCGAGGAGGTTTAAATCCCATAGCTGTAGAAAGATCGGAAGTAGTTTTCCACAAATTTTCAAACTCTTGATCTGCTCTAAGATTTTTTAAGATACTCTTTGTTTCCTTGACCATTTTTAATACGTTGTTATAATTTACTTTTGGTGACTGTAAATATTTAGAGAAAATGTTAAGAGATAAAAGTAGAAAGATTTACCTATTTGTTAGAGATCTATTATCTTCTACTTCGTAACTTTTTATCTTTGGCAAACTTGGAGGAAACTGGAGATGGATCTTCTGACACTGCAACTCTAAACTCTATAGTATTGACTAGTGGCTTGACGTGCCCTATACCCTTGTAGAACCGAATTAACAAGTGGACTCTTTTTCCAATTAAAATTCAAAATTAGTTTCATCAGTGAATCCTAACTAACAGGGGCTCAAGGTGTAGGCGTGCATCTTTTTAAGGACAATTTTTTCTATTGGTGGGATATATGTTGCTATGACAGATGCTCAGGTAGACTAGACATTCTATTTGCTAATTAACCGGAGACAGATAGTCTATACACGCCTCCTAGTTCTGCGGTATACCACACACATGCATAGTAAAGCAATAAAAATTAACTTAAGGAATAATCCGACAACAGACAAGGGCAATCCGACAACACACGTACATATTGTGAAGCGATAAATAAAGTACTAAAGGTTACCGGATTACCTATAGAAATAACCGACAAAGGTAATCCGATAAAGTCAAGTAGCTGTACCTTTCCATTCATGAGAAATTTTTGTTGTATGCGGCGTCCAGTTATTCATAACTTGAGTGAAAATATCGTGGGAAAGAGTTAGATATTCCCATACGCCTTCCAATGGTGGTCTTATCCATATAATAGTGGAAGAAACTAATAATAGTCAATAGCTCCCATAAATAATGACAGATGTTAAAGAACACTATCTTAACTCTTTATACCAAGATAAGCTTCAAGTCCTTCTCACAACTTTAAAGGGACTGACTTCCACGAAACCATCAAGGATCCAAGGCACCGTCAAAGCTGAAAGACCACCTTGAGCGTGAACTCGGGAGCCGGCTCTCAAGGGAATCATGCCCACCGTAGGTCAGCTTAAACTGTAGAATCAATGGAATCAGAGCTGTGTTCCGGGCTTCGGCTACGTCTAAATAACTACAGCGGATTGTCAGTGTTGCAATTAAAAAAAAAAGGGGGGAGTAAAAACAGAGAGAGAGGGCTAATCTGAATCAGAGTCGAGGAGGGAGGGGGGACTGTACTGTAACATTTATTTAAAAAAATGTCATGTAAATGTTTCTTTAAAAAATAATAAAAAGAAATTGAAAAAGAAAAACATCAATTAAATTTGCCAAACAACTTTCAAGTATCAACTACAAGTATTGTTTTATTATGCAATTTTATCATCTTTTTTCGTTCAAATTGCTTTTTTCAAAGATACCTTAAGCAACGTAAATTAAATAGATTTTGTCCTTTCAGAGCCCCTTGTTTGAAGATGTGTGTCTAGCAGGCACGTGCCGTCAATTAATGCCTAGGGTAGGCAGATGCGTAGATTTGTGGAATAATATAATTCTTTAAAAACGCATAAAATGTAAAAAGTAGTAAAAAAATATGAATATGGAAGATGTTTACTTACAATACAAATAAAATACATATATGCAGAAATATTCGACTGCATATATGTATATAATTTATATATCTCATTTCCATATTGGATACAGTTTCAACTTAATCCTACAAAAAAGCGGGATATAAAAAAAAACCTAAAACAGTTGAGAATAACTGCATTTGATAAAAAAGAAAACACGACAATGGAGTAGCAAACTGTAAGCATTCAACAGTACTGTACAAAAGACGATATCCTAGACCATAGAAACGCCACAGACTCTACAGGCACAGTTCTACATCACGTAGTCAAGTTTCGGCGGAGAAAAGAGGAAACCGCAAAGGCACTTTTCGGACAGCCTTTCGTCGCCGCTTTTCGAGCATTAGGGGAGAAAAGTGCGGGGCACGTGCACTTCCTAATACTACGCACAGTATAGATACAGTGGTTGAAAAGCAGCGGTAGTCGGTGCTTTTTAAGGAAGAAAAATGAACATTTCCGGGATTTTTTCTGCTTTATTCGCTGTTTAATGCCTTAATATTTCCAAATCAGCGCATTACATGTCATTTAATGAAATTAAAAAAATGGTATGTTTTCTTCATGGGTAGGCACTGCCTACCTTGCCTACCCAGACGGCACGTCTCTGGTGTCTAGGGAGGTCTTATGGATAAAATCAGACCCTATTTATCGCTTAAGCAATTTCCGAGGAAAATGGGGTGGGGGCTCGCTATCAGGAAGAGAGGTTGCTTCCTTGTACCGAGACTGTCTCTGTGCCCCGTCTTTTCCTACAATGGTTACATTTAGGAAATTACATTTTTTCTCGTTTGAAAATAAAGTATGCATCATTTGACAAACAATTTTTTTTTCACTTAAAAACTAGGGGGGCAAAATAATAACTCTGCCCCTGGACCAAAAAAAGTAGGGGGGCACTTGCCCCCCTATGCCCCCCCTAGATTACGCCACTGGTGAGTAAACTTATTCTTGTCAGTTCTTATCAGTGCTCAACACATGTCAGTTTTGTAAAGATCAATATAGGAATAAATTAGTTGCACTAATTTTAATTCTTCAAGCATGGCTTTATATTAAATTATTTATTTAATTATTTTGTAAATATTTAACTGTTAATAAGGTAAAATGGAATTCGATGCTGAAATTAATAGCTCTTTATCACCATGCTCAGTTAGTAGCCCATCAAATGAAATTTGTCATAAAATATCCTACATCAAACGAAAAGACCTCATTTATTTTCCTGATATTCATGTGATATTCAAGAAATTCTTCAATTAAAAACAGGAGTATCCCAATCACAAGATTGGGTATTGCTTATAATATAAATATTTAGAGCGCATTTATGTTAATTAATTTCTCAAGAAAGTATTTAGTGCTTTAATATTATGAACGCATAATGCTCAGGCATCAGAGAAATACTTTTTCTTGTTTTCTTCAATTATCTAATTTATTGTTCAATGATTTAATAAATTAAATTTCATGACATATTGGGTAGATAATACAGCTAATAATAAATATATCATTATTTTTTGGTTTAATTAATTTTAAGTCCATGAGAGGGGGAACAAAAGCATATGGTCGTCGCGAAAAACATGCATATACTGTCAGCAGGATATCTCTTAATGGAAGAAATAAATAAAAGTAAACTCTTTTCCTGTGAATAGCTAACATATCAGTGGCTTGTTTTTAAAAGAAATTAAAGTTTCTACTGCTCCCCCTTTATGAGAAAAATGGCTGCCAAGATGGCTAAAAACGCATTTTTTGACTTATGGCTTATTTTTAAGCTAACATATTTCCAAGAAGGAGTGAGAAACCCAAAAAATTTATTGCGTAGCAATTTACAGGGAGGACCTGTACACTACCAGAAAGTGAGAAAACCTTTGGTTTTGTTTGCCTTTTTTTGTAATAAATGCCTCAATTTTAGCAAAATCTGCAAAATCAAGTTTTTGTGGTGACAACTTCAAAGAGCCCTGTACCTTGGCAATTTTCATTATGAACGTTCTAGTATTTTTTTTCGGAATGCCTGGAGTAACTAGTTTTCATAGATATCTAACACTTTTATTTTGCATGAGTAACATTTTTTATAAAAAAGGATTAAATAACATCACTTTTTTAGTATTTTGACGTGGCGGACAAACTTTGAGGGCATGTATCTCAGAAAATAAGTGGAGCAGGAACCTAACAATTTGGACTTTTCCATGCCTCTATATGATCAACATGTGTGCCAAATTAAAAGAAAATCGAGTCGGTCGTGCGACCCCCATTCGCTGAGTTGGTATGGAATCACTCATAGGCAATGATTTTTTTTTGTCGTCTTTTTACTTTCTTCTATATCTAATATATAGAAGAAAGTATTGGATTCGTGAAAATTTTTAACTGTCGAATTTTGACGGATTTGCACGTTTTGAGGTGCGCTGAGTCCATTTCGATCATTTTTGGAAAATGTCTGTGTGTGAGTCTGTATGTCCAGTTTTTATGGCCGCGCTAGAGCAAAAATTACAGCATTAAATCGAACAAAAATTTTTGCACATATGTACTACCATGTGAACTGATGCACCTGATTTTTTTTAGCGAATTCCTCCAAGGGGGGGGTGGAGCAATCGCACGTGTTCTGCGCTTGGGTGGTTGCTATATCTCAGAAAGTAACCGGCGGAATCAAACGAAAATTAGTCCATAGATAGACCCTATACTGAGTACAGGTTCTGATTCAATTTGTGTGTCAATATCTCGAAGGGGGGTGAAGCAATCGCACGTGTTCTGCGCGGGGGTGATTGCTATATCTCAGGAAGTAACCAGCGGAATCAAACGAAAATTGGTCCATAGGTAGACCCTATTGAGTACAGGTGCTGATTCGATTTGTGTGTCAATATCTCAAAGGGGATGGAGCAATCAAAGGTGCTTATTTTATACTCTTATTAATAGGTGTATTTTTCTGATCTAAAGCCTCTTAGCTCCTCATCAGAAAATAGGTGAAAGCTGAAAGCTCACATTTTCCTTGTTTTCCACCCCTTTTTCTCAGAGTTCGAAAGTAATATGAAGCCTATATAAACCTTACGAATGTTCATTGTGTACATAAACAACAGTTATTATTAAATAAAACTAATTTTTATAGCACTACTAACACTAAATTCTGGATCAAAATACCCACAGATGAAAAGTTAAGTGACCGTTGCCATACCGTGAATAAGGACCATTATTTATCGGCTGAATAC
>JAXGGA010024102.1:0-12561 GCA_038373865.1 Uloborus plumipes
GAAGAGTCCGTTGCAGCCGCCACTTCTTGAGGAAATCTGGAAGACTTTGGATGGGGCTCATTCCAATTTGGCGACCTCCGCCCCGCGAGATTGCCATAGCTTAGTTTTCCTGAGCTGGAGAGGAAGAGGTACCCTTCCCTCTTGTTTCTTGGCGGGCTTCGCAGTTCCTTCGTACGTGGCCCTCACCGCCACATTTCCAGCACTTCAGTGGTTGTTTACTTTGGTCCTTGTGAGCCGTAATCTTCTTCAGGGTCCCCGAGAGCTCTTGGATTTGTCGCTTAATTTCCAAGAGACAAGTTGAGTTCGAATCCGGAGCACGCACTTCCACGCCCCTGATTGAATGGCGATCCTTGCGGGACGTTTGCTGTGCAGCCTCGAACTTCATTGCGTAGACCAGACCGGATTTAAGATCTTTAATGTCCGCCATCCGGAGAGCCGTCTGAATTTCTGGATTTCGCACTCCATCTATGAAGTAGTTCAGGGCCAGGCTATCGCGAACACCCGAAGGACAGTCCGAGAAGGCGAGATGGAAAGCCTCTCAACGTCTGCTGCAAAAACTTGTAGAGTCTCTCCAGCCCTCTGGAGTCTGGATTTCAGCTGGAGTTGGCTGAATTCTTTTTGGCATGCTTCGCCAAAGCGAAGCTCCAAGGCCGATGATAAGGCATCGAAGTCGCGGTGCTTGTCCTCTGGGAAGGTCTGTAGTATGTCAGCTGCATCCCCTCTCAGCGAGGCTGCAAGGTGACAGGCTTTCGTGGAAGAGTCCCAGGAGTTTGCTTCTGCAACGATGAGGAACTGCTTCTTGTAAATATTCCACGAGGTCTTCCCGTCAAACGTGGCCAGTTTGATGGATGGACGCGAAGTTCCAGCTGCAGCTACACAGTCACTTGAGTTGTTGGAGGATGCTGATAACTTTGATTCAATTTCTTTAATTTTCTTTTCCACGTGATTTTCTACTGTGGTAATTCGATCTTCAACGCTGTCAACTTTCTCTTCTAGAGCCTCCACTTTATTTTCCATATTGGTAAATTTACTTTCCACCAAACTTTTCATTGACGTTAGATCGCTTTTAATTTCTTCAGCTAGATCCTTTTTTAATTGTTCTTGATTAGTAGCCAGCTCATTCTTTAATTGTTCCTGATTAGTAGATAGCTCATTCTTTAATTGTTCTTGATTAGTAGCCAGAGTCGCCATATCATTCTTGAGGTCACTTTTAACAGCTTTGATCGCATCAAGGAGTTGTTTCAGTTGTTCATCCATTGCTCGAGTAATCACCATAAAATTCCGAATTCAAAAAGTCCTTAGGAAGAAAAGTCCAAGTTCACAGATAATTCCAAGAAAGTCCTTGAAGATGCCCCACGTTGGGCGCCAAAATTGTAACGAGTCCGTAGCACCTTCAACTTTCTTCAAATGAGCATTCCAATCTTGAGGAAGTAACTATAAATTTATTTACAAGTATGTACACTATTTACAATAAGAGCAGAAAACAATTGCTAAACATCAGCAATTAGGCAGCAAACACTACACTGTACTCTCAACAGTAATTCAGCACCACGTATCTAACGTGAACAGTAATTAAGCAATTACAAAAGCAAAACAAACATTCGCCCAAGCGAATAGCGAATAAAATGAGTCACCAGAATCAAATCTGAAAACAACTGACTGACTTGTGTTCAAGGCCAGCTATTTATACACGGAAAGAATTCCCGACAACTTTCTAGTAATATCTGGAATATTCCAAATCATTCATAACTTTAAACAATTCATTCAAGAAAACGCTAGAAATAAAAAGAAAAACACCACTCCGAGCGAAAATGTCTTCACGCTTATTAAAGTTAGGGCAAGTGTAAAAACTACAAAGTGTTACGGGGCCGGTATACAAGTGATAAAAGTGATATCTTCAGATACTTTTGCAACATGACGTCAGATAAAACCAAAACTAATGAAAATGATGCAAGGCAGGAAAAACAACAACTATTTACAAGATTTGTAACAATATGTTGGAAAGTCTGAACTGTGAGAAAATGCCTTAAATTACAAGTTTCGATCATTTTCAAATCGGAATTCAAGGTGAAAATGTACCAAGACTTTGAATAAAAGCAATAAATAAAAGTAAACACAATTGAAAAACAAAAACTCACACAGCACAGGGGGGATCTCAATAGTGAACAGTGATGGTGCCATTATGCTCTCATATACGGTTCCATCTTTCACCCGCGCTGCTCGTTGAATTGAGGGTGCCAGTTTTTCACCCAAGCCAAGGGTGAAATCTCGGCACCCTACTGGGTGCCGCTCCTGTTACAAGCGTTTCACCCCGGAAAGGTGCCAATTGCAACCATTAGTTTTAACAGTGTAGTACTGTATTTAAGAAAAAATCGGTTAAATGTAACATTGCAAAAAACCTTAAATTTTCCATTGCTGCTTTTTGGGTAATGCCACTTTTGTTTTGTGGGTACAATGTGGCTTACTTTAAAATTAAGAAATTAAAATGAATACTACCACGGTATAGTACAGTAAAAATAGGGGTCGGACCCGGACATCCAAAAAAAAAAGTGTTAACTTGTTGTAAATTGTTCAGTACCCTCCCCATAAGAACAGGAAAAAAGTCCCAAGCCATTGTGCGTCGGGTTTAGGAATGGGGGCCATCTAAAAATTGATTTTTTGGGTTTTTTCCGAAAATCTAAAAGAATGCAGTTCAAGTTGAAATAATATTTCTTTAAACATTAAAAAGCCTTCAGTCAGTTGAAAACATCCACACAAAGCGATGGCGCACCCCCTAGTACTACAAAGCCCCCCCTCCAAACGCCCCCCCCCCCCCCCAAAACGCAGTAATATCTTTTTAAAACACTCATATTTCAGCAGAACAGTCTGTACCATGATTCCCCTCATTAGCCTCTCCTAATTAAATCATTTCAAGAATTATACTGGACTTAAAAACCCAGGTGAGTATAAGCATAGTGCATGAATTCATTCAATTTCTTATTCAGTACTATAAAGCAATTCATATTATTTATCATTCAAAAATTTGTTGAATACCTTATTCAGCAATATAAAGTAATCATTTGATTTATCTTTCAATAACTCATGCAATTAATTATTAAGTAAATGTATAGATTTATAATATTTAAAATTAAAGTAGTTAATGTACTATATGCATGCCTCCAAAACGCTATCAGATAGAGTTCAACTCTTTGTCAGATCTGGAACGTTTAAAAGATTTCCTCTTGTATCAAAAAATCATTGCTATCAAGATCTACTTCAATTTCTTGATCTTCGCTAAAACCTGCGTTACTGCAAGCATGTCCAACACAGTTTGTGCACATAGTTGAACACTTCAGTCCACTTTTTACACATTCACAGTGTCTAGTGCACCCCTCAGAGCAAGCACAAGAAATAAGGCACAACAAGTCTTCTGGAGCAGCTGGCTTGGCTGTTGTAATCGGACGCAAATGTCCGGCTACCTTTTTCCAACCCCATTCCAACGGATCCTTTTTCACTCCATACCAATGTTGCACTTGATGGTAAACTCGAAAAGAATGCTCAAGTGCAGCTGCAGAAGTGGGAGGAAGCACAGCTAATTGAAATTGAGAATGAACTGGCTGCTTCGCAATCGTTTGTAAGTATAATTGGTAGCGTAAGTTATCTAAGCTGTCATTTTTTTTTTGTTGCCAAATAGAGCAAAGAAAAAATGTTTTCCAGCATCAAATATAGCCTCTACTGGAGCATTAGGGTCCTTGAATATCTGCAATTTTTGTTTTAGATCCTTATCTGCTTGTACCTTTTTAAAAGGAGTTATTTTTCCTTTTCTGTATATGGAGGAGACAGTGTCGCAACCAGTGAATGCATAAATTGCCAAAAGGACATTTTTCATTGACCCGATTTGATGTTGAATATCTTGAATGCAATATTCCTTTTCCTCTTGCTGACCTTTTTTGGGTACTACCATCTTCAAAAGGTCGTTGGGTGGAGCATGAACTATTAATAAAACCAACAAATCAGTGTCATCACCAATTACAGTTACTCCAACTCCTTTTTCCGACTCTGTAACAGCTGTTGACACTATCAGGGTGTCAGCATCGCTTTTTGCCTGGATAATATTGCATCCTGCTTGCTGTAAATGTGTTTTTAATAAATTTATAAATTGGACTTTATTTTTAACATTCGCCAGGAATTCTCCTTGGCTGCGTGTTACATGAATCGCATCTTCGACTGTCACATCAACTTGAAGTGTAGAAGATGATCTCCGCAGGTGTTCTTCATCTTTGGTATTTTCTTCTTCATATCCATCAAAAACGATAATAGCTTTTCCGTATTTATTAGTGACATATGCAGTGTACTGCTGGCATATTTCCTTGAAGTTTGCAGGTCGTTGCCAAACAACACGATGGAGAAGGTGTCCTCCATCTACAACATATGTGACATCACCTCTTTGTTTCATGATGTTGGATGGATCCTTTGCTTCAGGCAACAACACTTTTATGATAGAGGACTTACTCCCTTTCCTCATGAAACCAGATTCATCGAAAAGTGATGGTGGATAAGTACATAACTCGTACTGGAAGATTTCTGCAAGATGCTGTTCCGTCCTGACAGTACATACCATTCGGTGTAAAAGTTGATTTGGATTTACACAGACTGTTTCATTACGGATTGTAATTGCTCTTGTAACTGTAGCTAAAGATTTAACAGCAAATTTTCTCTTCAAATGAATATCACTAAATTTTTTGCCTTCAATTTCCTTTAATGATATTAAACCAACGTTAAAAGCTTCATCACAATTCACCTTGTCATCTGCGACAATACCCGTAGAGAGGGAAGAAAGTTCTGGTGACTTCAGAAAAGGATTGTGATCCCGAAACCAGGAGAGAAATAGCTTTAAGTCTTTAGCATTCCGCTGCTGTGTTGCCTCACGCAGTTCAATGTGTTGCTCAGAAGAGACGTCATGAACACCAGAAAATTCCTCCATCGCCTCAACAATTTTTAAACAAGACGGCATGGAGTTTACCCACGTAGCAATGGTAGATGCTGTAATCCCTCTGCCTCCCGTCAAGCCACCATTGCTTTTCATTGCTCTCATCAAAACCTGCTCTATCGTTAAATCACTCCAGATACCGGACCAAAATTTGTCACTGCGTCGGATCGTGAAGTAGCCTGATGTCACAAATTTATCAAACTCTTCATGGCATAATGTACTGAAAAGTGTCTGGCAGTCTTGTAAGTACATATGTGCTGATTTGGCATAGTTAAAATGACCAGAGGCATGAAAGATAGGCAACATTTGGTATATGCAATGAAGGTGAAGATAAAAGTCTCCACTTCTCTCTGCTTTCACAAACATTTGGACGATTTCAACCATATTTATAAACATAATCCATAATCTTTGCGTGCGACCTGAGTCTTTTGAAAGCTGTAACTGCTCTTCTAATCCTTTTACAAAGTTCATCACTTCAGGGGAATTAACGATTTCATCAGCACTCAGTCCTCCAGAAATGAAAGATGCGTACACAGACTTTAACTTGTCTTTGTTCGGCGAAGTAACATGCATCTCCATGAAAATTGTAATCAGGGCTTCTTGAGTGAGATAAAGCGCTCGAATCGCTCTGGAATACGCCTTTCCATTCATCATTTGAACAACACTGTTTTTTGCATGTACCACGCTCCACAGTTCTTCTAAACCACTCCCAGCCATAATGTGACCTATAGATCCTAAAAACGAAAGTAGTGTGTGAAATCCTCCTAGGCGAATAAAAAGTCCTTTCAGAGGGCTATTAGAAGGTGCACTAGCTACCATTTCGCGAGCTTTAGCATAAAGAGGCTGATCGAATGTGACCATTGTACAAAGTTGACCATTTTTAGAACCCTTTTCAGCTGTATACAGAAGAGCCGTAAATATTGTAGATGGATTTGATTGAGCCAAATTATTAAACGGAAGAGCTATGGCTGCTGTTCTTTCGTACGTTTTAGAATCCTATAATTTCTCCATACATCCACTCCAACCTGGTTTAGCATTGTTCCTACTTAACCAGATTCCAGATAGCTGAAATAAGTTTAATTGCGGCCAGTAGCAGCTGACAAAGGCTCTCTTTATCAGTACTTTGTATATCCAAAGCGATTATAGAAGAGTATCCAGATACTGTTGACGCTGTGTAGGCTTGCAGTTCAATGAGACACTAATTTTGCGCTGCTCTTGCACTAATGTTGATTCGGGGTTCATTGGTCTTAATCTGGAGGGCAGATTGAAGGGTCACACAAAGAACACCACCCATAGCGTGAGAAGTATCATATCCATCAACAATGTGCACATTGTAATCTGCGTTGTCAAAAACAAATTTCACATATCCTCCATCAATATTAATTTTTTCTTCAGAAGTTGCTGATCTCTCATCTCTCATATTTTAATACTTCACTGTAAGGTGCCGAAAAACACCCATGTTAGCTAATATGTCAATCCAAACTTCCTGTGAAAGCACACAGCAGTACCTACGGGTGATACAAATGAGCGTAGACGAATAGCTGAAATAATGGCATTACCAATAGTAATTGTTTTTCTCTCAGTTTCCTTTTTCACGATGAATAATTTCTTGAATTTAGGAACTAGAGGGAATCCGGTACTATAGCTCGGCTGCAGAATATATTTCGTCTGTGTTTGGGAACTGAGAAAAATCATAGCTACGAGCTTTCACATCACGTCGGATTATTGCAACTGCAGTTTTGATTATTTTCTTTTCTTCTGCTACTTCATCCAGCATTCGATTGTTTTACCAGGAATCCAATAAAATACAAGGCGCTCTTCCAGTAAAGCAAATCACAGTATTTTTTCCAGATACTTCTGCAATATACATGCTGCTCCTATAACGTTGGAATAATTTTCGCTTCAGATGTTTATCAGAATATGGCCCTATGTCTGGACTTAGACTGTAAAACAATTCCTTCAAAATTTTAAAACTATACTAGCATTCATCATAATCTTCCACATATTGGCATAGTCTTTCAAATCCAACCAATTTTTCTGTGTCACTAGTAGAGTCTCGTTTTGTAGTGGTTTCTCCCGGTTTTGTAGAGCCTTTCACTTGGAATCTGGAATAACACTACCGATGATACCTTCTATCAGGATGGATAAAATAATTGAGGCCTGATAGTCTCCAGAAGCACTTTTTCAGCAAAATCTCGAATGTTATCAATTAGCTCCTTCGTCTCTACCATACACCATTTTTGTTGGGATGGGTTCCTGCATTTAGAGGCACCTATGCATTTGGGACCAAAAAGAAAAGTCTTAAAATAAAATGCAAAACGAGCTTGTTTTACTGGGGGTTCATCTTCAGATACTTATGGTGGTTTTGGATGTTTCGTATAATTTCTACGGCATTCTCCATGAACTTGGATGACAGCATTGTCCATAATATTATCTTTCACTCCGTCCTTTCGAATTTCACTACATTCCTTGATTCGTTCAATTCCTTTTGCAGTCAATGTAATTAATTGACCACCTTTATCAATGCACGGCTGCAATAAACATTCCATAATGGATAATCGCTACTGCGCCTTTGAACGAGCAAAATAGACAGCGAGAAAATAAAAACACATTTAAGCAGATTTTACATAACAAATACTCTAACGGAGGTCTTTCTCTGAGTCGAACAAAGAAACAATTCGATCACACAGGCACCCCTATTTTCTAAAAATGACCTCAACCCCTCCACAAAGGATTTCCATTGGCTATGAGGGTGTATAGTTGGGGCAAACCGAACCTGGCAGTGTACGATATGCTTTGACTAGTAAGATTCCGCCTCATGAAAATAGTTCATCTGTAAATTTTTTTCACAGTTTTTAATTTCTTTTCCGGGCAAAAAAATTCAAATGACGTGAGAATGGAAAATTCTAAGTCGTAAATATTCAATTAAAACATAATATTTCGTGTGTTTAAGAAAGAAGAATAATTGCAAGCATAATTTTATGTCATATTATCTTCTGACCAGTAAAATTCTCAGTTCGCTTGGCGAGAATTGAGCCATTTAAGATTTACGGCAACCCTTGTATGCAAAAGAAAACTGTTCAGATAATAAATAAAGAAAATATAAGAAGTTAATTTTTTGGCGGCTATTTTACAATTTGTCATTTAGCGCATTTATTGGCTGCAGCGCATTTTAAGCTGTTTCAGAAAAGTTTAAAATCAATGAAATTTGACCTTGAACATTTCTGCAATCTCTAGTTTTCAAAGAATAAATGCTAATTATAATTTTTAATTAGAATTGATTAATTTAGTTTCATATAGCATGGTTTTTGCAATTTTTGCGTAATTTTTGAATAAATAGGATTTTTTTAGAAAAAAAGAGGATTTTTCTGTTCTCCCCCCCTTTCCCCCCAAACCCGACGCGCAAATTCTTGGGACTTTTTACCCCTCTCTGCTGGAAGGGTAAGAAGCAATTTGCAACAGGTTTGACCTTTTTTTTTTGGATGTCCGGGTTACGCGATTTTTTGGCTTAGTTTTACTGTACTACTTCCTCTTCAGGGCCGTATCCCGGTTAAAACCACGAGTTGTGGTAGGTACGGGGGACCCTGGAGTGTGTGAGGTATATTTCCTCAGCTTGATAATTTATTATATTATTTCATTCAACATTTTGCTTTTCACATTTGCTCTAAAAGTATTACTTTTTAAGATGTTTAATTCATCCATAAATATATTTACGATTCTTTCTTTCACATTCAATATTTGTAAACTCAGCAGTGGCAAAACAAATGCATGTTTGTATTCGTGAAACAAGCTTAAAGTACAACAATTTTGATCATGGATATCTTGAATCCAACAATATTTTACACAGACTGTGAAAGAGTTCATCAAAAGCCAGCGTATTATTCTAAACCAATCAGAAATATGGAAACGTCATCACATGACTTTCACGTAAATAATCAGTATACTGACGTCATCATCATTCCATTTCATAAACACTACAGGAAAAGAACATTTCAAATGACCCCTCAACTATTCCGCTATTCGTGTCCATATCTTTGTTTTGCTATCATGAATAGAATGGAAAAAGTCATGCCATTTCTTTTTGCCTACGATGCATACATTTTTGCACGTTTCTAAGAAATGGAAAATATCTTGCTATGCTTACTTAAATGTGAAGTTCTAAAAGCGTTTCAGGAAAATAATATTGCCTTATATCATCACAGTAGTCTATTTCGAGTAACTTAGAGTGTCTTTCAACCTTTTTACGATAGCACTAACAAGGAAAATTGCATCTGAAGGGTGAAAATATACTTTTTCGATTTCACTTCTGTCGAGCATTTCAATTGAATATTTTATGTTTCCACTTCAGTAGGCCGTCTAAAACTTTATTCCACAATTATGAAATGGATTGTGTATTGCATTTGCCCTGTGTTTTCTGTTAGGACATTTCTGTATTCAAAAAAAAAAAAAAAGACTCTCGCATTGTTTCACCACTCGTATATTGTAGTAATACATTATTTATCTTTTCTTAGCAGATTTTATTTAGAACATTTGAAATTTCTTTTCTTGAAAAATAAATAAAAAACTAAAATACAGAAATGAAAAAAAAAAAAAAGCAAAAAAAACTTAAAGGGCACATTTTTGCTTTTACTATAAGAACATACAGTCAAGTGAACTAAGTTATTTCACTTGACTGTGGTCAGTGAACCATCATCTTTTTGCACTGATGATGGGGCTTCATTTATAATAGCCCCGAAATAGCTATTTGCTAGAGTTTTATTTGTACTTATGGACACGTTGTCTTGCATTTTTAACTTCATTAATTGTACAAAGTTTTCGACTGCTTTTCTTACAAACTGTACTCATCACAAAGTTTAACTTCATATCCAAAGTGTCAAGATCAAATCTTATTTTTACATGCAGTAACTGGATGTGATACTAAGTCAGCGTTTTGTAAGCGAGGCAAAACGAAAATATTTAAATTATTTGGAAAAAATCGGGATTTAATTCATTGCACTGAAGTTTTAAAAAATATCAGCTGTTCTCCCGATATCATTTTATTCTTGCTAAGTATGGAGCTCCGAAAAAGTCGATTCCCTTGACAAGTACAGGTATTCTCGTTTCGTGAAAAATACACATAACAATAAACCTGTTCAATTATCCTGTTTTCCTCCAACATCTGCTGCTGCATATCAACATTTACTGCATATCAACATGACGCTACAGTGGAACGAGTGCGCATGCGTCAACAAAAAATGACCAACAGTTGTTTAGTTTGAAACCTACTCTTCAGAATGCAGTTAGTCTCGTTTCTGTAAACAACATCGTTGAGTCATAACCTTCATTTACCTTAGTGTTGTTATTTTGTTTTGCTGGAAAAATGGTTAGCGTAATAATAGAACAACGAATTGTTATTAAATTTCACTTTAAACTTGGAAAAACCGCTACCGAAACCTATAATTTACTAAAAGAAGTGTATGGCAGTGAATGTTTATCGCGGACTCGTGTTTTTGAATGGTTTAAACGTTTTCAAGATGGTCGACAAGACGTTGAAGATGATTCGCGGCCAGGTCGTCCTTCAACATCAAAAACGGATGGCAATGTTGAAAAAGTTGCTAATTTGATTCGGTGTGACCGTCGATTAAGTATTCGTGCAGTTGCTGAATCTGTAGGCATTGATAAAGAATGTGTACGGCAAATTTTACATGACAATTTGAACATGCGAAAAGTGTGTGCAAAAATGGTACCAAAAATTCTCTCGATTGAACAACAAGCAGCTCGCAAAAATGTTTGTACTGACACGTTGAATGCCATTGAAAATGATCCAAATTTATTGCAAAGGATAATAACATGTGATGAATCATGGTTTTTTACCTACGATTCAGAAATAAAGCGCCAATCCATGCATTGGAAGACCCCAACTTCACCGAGAGCCAAAAAAGCAAGAATGAGCAAATCAAAATTTAAATCAATGATGATTGTTTTTTTTTCGATATTCATGGGATTGTGTACCTTCACTGGGTTCCTGAAGGTCAAACAATTAATCAACATTACTACCTTGAGGTGCTTCATAAACTACGTGAAAGAGTAAGAAAAAAACGACCCGAAATGTGGAAGGACAAATCATGGGTTTTGCACCAAGACAATGCGCCAGCTCATTCAGCGTTGTCTGTTAAGCGGTTTATGGCCAAGTACAGCATCCCAGTGTTAGAACATCCACCTTACTCGCCAGACCTAGCACCATGTGACTTTTATCTTTTCCCTAAGGTGAAATCTGCATTGAAAGGTACGAGATTTGAATCTGTAGAAGCTGTTCAAGAAAAAGCGGCAAGAGTCCTGAAAGAGTTGACAGAAGATGACTTCCAGCACTGTTTCGAACAATGGAAAATTCGCATGGAGCGTTGCAGGGATAGAGAAGGGGTGTATATTGAAGGTGATAATAAGTAATTATGTATAAAATGAAAATAAAAAATTTTACAATATCAGTCCCGTTATTTTATAGCCACACCTCGTATATCGTGTGTACTACCAAGTACAAATAGACCCTGAAAACTGGGGATGTGTTCTGAAAGATAACGTTTTGGAGCCAATTCAGACTCTACTGACACCCGCTCCAGAAAAACTTCTCCATACTATTTTTTGCAATTGCGAGAAGGGATGCAGTCGTAATTGTGGCTGCAGAAGAGTCGGATTGTTTTGCTCAAAAATTTGCAGTAATTGCTTAGGTCAGTCGTGCTCCAATGTGGAATCAAATGCAATCGATGCTGACGACGATGATATTGGTGAAGAAGCTGAAGTGATCCCACTTTTTCATTCGAGCCATCTTTAGAAGTTAAAGATCAAGAAGAGGAAGAAGAAATAGAAGATCATATTACTATTCAAGAGCTGGAAGGAAAATTAAAACGCATTTTTAAAAATAAATAAATAGTAAACTGTATGATAATCAAGAGTTCGAAGTATCATCAAAACACATGTTTAAAAAATAAATAGAAATCTGTTTGGTAACATTTGTGTCATTCATTCCGTCGTCATTCTGCCCCTCATATAGGACTCCTACTTTAAATAGCGATATTTTGTTTTCAAAATATCACAAAAGTTCTTTGGTTATTTTTGGCTTTTTGGTCATGTGAAGCATATAAGAGACTTTTAAATGAGTGCAAGAATCATCTTTAAATGGCTGCACGGATTCCAAAATCTTACTGTCAACTAATTGGTGATGTTTGCCTGAGAGGAAAAGTTTTATTAACATCTTAAAAGACGTGTTTCTTTTACTGAAATAATTAAGAATATTTTCTCATTCTTTATCCTAAATAAATAATGTGCATGCATTTAAAGTTATTTTGAATGAAAAATATATTCTGAAAAGAGGGGAAATAATGTATAGTATACTTAAAAAAAATATTTTGCACTTGCTTTACAGAGGCATCTTATCCATTAAGGAGGGCGGTAGGGATGTAATATTAATGTTGCTAATTTCACGTAATCTGGACCCGACAGAGTTGAACTTGATATAAATACTTCTTTTGAACTTATTGCAAGGCCGTAGCCAGCGGGGGGGGGGGGGGGGGGTCAGACCCCCCCCCCCCCCCCCGAAATTTTCAAACCTCAAAAGT
>JAXGGA010024103.1:0-12558 GCA_038373865.1 Uloborus plumipes
CTTTTGCACTTTTTAAGTTTTACTAGGAAAAATGCTTATAATGTATTTTTAAAAGTTGCTCCAACTTCTTTTTTCAGAACGAAAGTGGTGAAATAATAGAAGACACGTAAGTTTACATTCAAATTCTGAATACCATGCGTAATTTTTCATTTCCATCACATGGGGAAAGACGTGAATTGCTTTAAGGGTTGTGTTAAGGAGTAAGAAAACTAAAAAGAAAAAAAATATATTTTTACTTGATAATATATTTCATGTGAAACATGTTCTAAGAAAACTAAGCCCAGAAAATCTCAAAAACTACCACTAAGAGTTCGATTCAAAAAAGATTCGAGGGGGATAGCGCTAACTACAGGTAAGGAAAAGCTAATGTGGTAGTATTCCAAAGGCTAAGCACATACTACTGGCAAAAAATGTATTAGAACAATGAAATTCGTAGTTTCTAAGGTAATAAAATTAAATAAATCTCAAAATTAATTTATAGAATATAATATTTATTTAAATAACTCAATTCGTAAACGTAAAAAGAGCATAAAATAAATACAGTATTTTTAAAATCAAAACAACACAATTCGAACTGCAAAAAAAGTATTAGAATAAAAAACGAAATATGCAAATTACGAAGTTATGTCCCTAGACTTTAAATTTTACTCTCATACGTGTCAAGGGCACATGAAAGCACCTTGTTTCCTTTGCTGAAATTTAAAAATCGTTTATATGAAATTTTCTTGGCATGGCTCCGAAAATAAAAGAGATTCCAAATGCGAAAAGAGAACAAATAGTTTATCTGTATCATAGTGGAAAAACATTCCTTGAAATTACAAGCATGTTGAATTTGTCGTTGTGTGCAGTTCATCACAGTATTAAAAAGAAAAAAAGAGACCGGTGTTGTTGATAACAAAGAAAGATCAGGGAGACCAAACAAGCTGAGTGTAAGAGAAAGACTCCAAGTCAGGGGTACCCACAGGGGGGAGATTATGGCGCAAGTTGAGCCATCAATTTTTTTTTTGGGGGGGGGGGATTTTTTAAACTAATTTATTTATTTATTTATTTAAATTATTTATTATTATTTTTTAATATAAATAATTTACGGTTTTTTTAATAAAAATTACTCATTAATTTTTTTTAATTTAATTATTCATTTTATTTCTTTATTAATACTTTCTCTTTTTTTGAGTGGGTGTGTGTGTGCTTGGAATGTCTGGAAGGGAAAAAAGCGATTCTATTCGGTGCATAATTCGTACTTTTAAAAAATTAATAATATATGAAAAAAATTCTTATAAAATAAATAAATAAATATTATTAAAAAAAATTAAATAAATAAAGAAAGAGGGGTAAAAATGAAAAGCATAAGAGGGTTGTGGTTTTTTTTTTGGGGGGGGGGGGAATTTGCGCCATTAAGCTTGGGGGGGGGGCCTGCTCCAAGTGGTCAGAGTCTCTAAAAAATCCAACAGGAAGTGCAAAGATGTTAGCCGCTAATATGGAATCACTATCAAGAAAGGTTGTACTCCTTGTAATACCTCGGATTGTAAGAATTTGCATAAAAAAGGCTGGTATAAAAGGAAGACGGCCAAGGAAGAAACCATTATTTCCGAAATAAACAGAAAAAAACGACTCGAGTTAGCTAAAATAGATAAAAGTGAAACAATGGACTTTTTTTTTTTCAAAAAAAAAAAAAAATACACCATCCCTTTGTACATATTCAACAATGTTAAATTTAACAAATTACGGGATGACGTGTGTGAAAAGTACAAAACAACCCACATGGGTAAACATTCAATTTGGTATATACACAAGAAAAATAATTTTGGTTAATAATAAATTAAAATAAAAATATAAGTAAAATATTTACATTAAGGTAATGGAAAAAAAATAAATAAAATAAAATAAATGAAAAAAAAAAATTAAAGGAATAAATAATAAAATATATAAATAAAAAAAAACTAAATGAAGGAAAAAAAAAAATATATATATATATATATATATATATATATATATATATATATATATATATATATATATATATATATATTATATATATATATATATATATATATATATATATATATATATATATATGTTATATATATATATATATATATATATATATATATATATATATGTTATATATATATATATATATATATATATATATATATATATGTTATATATATATATATATATATATATATATATATATGTTATATATATATATATATATATATCTACTAATAATAAAGCTGAAGGTTTGTCTGTCTTTCTTTCTTTCTGTCTGTTACGCGCGTAGCGCCAAAACCGTTCGGTCGATTTTCATGCCGCTTGGCACAAAATTAGTTTGTAGCATGTAGTTTTGCACCTCGAAGCGATTTTTCGAACATTCCATTTCGTTCTTTTTCTATTCGAATTCTTAGCGGAAATTCGATAAAATAGGGAAGAAATATTTCACACACATTTTCAAGTCTTATGTCATTCGAAAGCTTGAAATTTTCTGCACAAAATGAAGTTTTTTCGAAGTTTCTACGATCATCAGGAGAGCTATAACAATTGTTTTTAGAATCCCGAAATTCAAGGCTTATCTTCAGTAAAGCAAGCCAAACGATTCTAAAATGGTTGAGCTCTAAAATAAAATTTGTTTGAAAAGAGAGATAAAATGAATTATTTTATCAACGGAAATCAACTTTTCATGTTGTTACTATAGTTACGTGTTCATACTTATTTTTGTTTCGTTCTTTTTCCAGGGTTGCCAGCGTCAATCTTCGTAGGCTACGGCCAGACGTAGTATTTTTGATTCTACGGTACTATTTTTTCGGCCCAAATAAGGAGCGTAGTATTTTTCTGGCAACCCTGTTTCCAATACACTAATGACTTAATTAAAAGATTTGGCGGATTTTTTTTTTTTTTTTTTTTTCATAGATTTCGCATTTCAGCAACATTGATTTTGGCAACGTTTGGAAACAGTAGTATTTTGTAATATTTTTTTTAGAGGAGGCGTAGTATTTTTTTGTTCCAATTATCTGGCAACCCTGTCTTTTTCCCGGTGAAGATGCTTTGGGATCCTGCTTGGCGCGTTTTCAAAAAGTCAATTACGCAAAATAGCTAGGGTTACCATGCTTGGTGCGCCTATCGTTCATTTAGCGAGAAAAGGGTACCTAAAGCACAGATTAACGAAATATCGTATCAATTGCGATATTGCATCGCTTTTTTAAAGTGTTTCATTTCGGAAAATGTATTCTTTTGTTTTTTAAGCTAGGAAAGAAAACTTTCTTCTTCTTTTAAACTTTGGTAAGATTTCTGTTGGTTCCTGTTATCAACAAAATTGTTCTTATTTTCTCTTTTGGCTTATTTTTGTCCATCTCCCTTGGGGTTGCATTCGAATGTTCCAAGGGGGTGTTTTACCCCATTTATCGGGTAAATCTGTGTTTTCAATGCAAGGTGATATGAATTGGTTAACAAAAGTGATATGAATTGGCGCGACCACTTGGCGATATATTGCCAAGCTTTTGATCGCCAAGTATTTGACGCCAATTGGCGAATTTTTTTTTTTTTTTTTTTTTTGATTTAGGTTCAATTTGGCGCTGTTGGCGATATTTTGCGAAAAATCCTCTGAATGATGTTAAAATCGACGATATTTAGGAGATTAATCATTGTAAAACATTTTTTTGCATTGTTTCGTAGCAAACTAGGGATACAAATGTTTGAATTGTTATCTTGCTCACTCCAAGCACTATTTTAGCACTTAAGGCATCTACTAAGAAATTTACACGTAAAATTAAGTAGTGTGGAGTCCATATCAGATCTTTATATCACTTTGAAGGAATTATAGTTGAATAAAACTAAAATAGAGCATTTTTTCTGCTATATCAATTATTTTACAAATGAACTTTTAATTTTATACCACGGGCAAAGCCGTGCGGGTACCGCTAGTAAATAATAAAACATTATAATTAAAAAAAAAGAAAAAAAAACAATGGACTTCTGGGAAAGTGTTTTTTACGACTAAAGTAAGTTCGAAATTTTCAATCCGAAGCACATAATCACTGTTTGGAGAAAAAAAGGTGCTGCTATAGAGCCCCAAAAGTTACTGAAAACAATAAAGCATGGAGGTGGTTACATCTTGCTCTGGGGATGTATGGCATGCAATAAGGTTGGAAATATCCTTTTCATTGATATGAAATGGACAGCTCTATCATACATTAATGTGTTACGGCATCATTTGAAAAGTAGAGCCAGAAAATTAGGACTGGAGACTACATTCGTCTTTCAACAGGATCAAGATCCAAAACACACCTCCAAAAAACCAGAGTGGTTATTATTATATAATGCCCCCAGAAGACAAATAACTCCAACAAAATCACCAGATCTGAACCCTATAGAGCATTTATGGCATTTATTATTCAGTGGTTCCCAACCTTTTTCACGTCGCGACCAAATTTTAATGAGCTAAACAACTCCTCCCTTATAGGTAACTCCATAAGTAATTTTTCGAAATTCTAGTCCTAAAATTGCAGTTTACTCGCTCTCTAGAAATATTATAAGGAAAAGAGGTTCATATAGTTTTATGAACGGCTTGATTCCAGAGATGTTTCTTCGAAATTTCGGTTTTAGACGTGAGGAAGGGAAGGGGAGATCGTGGACACTCCCTAAATTTTATAAAATGAAGTATGTTAAAAACACAGCTGTAGACCATTTTTGTTGATTGTTAAGGAAAGTGTTGATGTTCGGTACTCTTCATCGAAAAATTGAGGTTATAAAAACGCAATTATAAGGGCGTACTTGATAATATTGAATGGGTTCTGAAACTCAACCCCGAAATTTTCGAAAATGAAGTTCCAAAAACGGCATTTTAAATGAGTTTTAGTGGTATGTGTTTGGGAAGAAGGGGCACTTCCCCGGAAGTTTTTCGAAATTTCAGCTCAAAAATATACAATAGTAGGTTATCTTTGATGACGAGGGGGAATGTTCACACTCTCCCCCAGACTTTTTTTGAAATTTAGGTCCTAAAGCCGCAGTTTTACGCGATCTTGAACGATGTGGAGGGGACAGTAGGCGCTCTCCTTGATTTTTTTTTCTTTTTTCGAAATTGAAGTACTAAAATTCCAATTATTAGCTAATTTAGGGGACGGGATTATGTTCGAAACTCTTCTCCAGAATCTTCTCTAAATTAAATCCTAAAAACGCCCTCCTAAGGGACTAAGGTTAGGGATGGCGAATAAATTAAAATTAGCAGAATGGAAATTAGCAGAGATTGAATTCCTAAAACCAAAATTTTAGATAATCTTAGAAGACGTAGGGGTGATCAAGGGTTCTAGTTTAGGAGGGAGAGAATGACGCAGCCCCATAGCCCCTCTTCTGGATTGACCCCTGCGCTTAAGTATGGATGCTTCTTATAAATGATTATTTTTTTGACCATGTATATTAGTTTTTTAACTACATTATAATAAGTTTTCTTAAATCTATGAATAGTGTCACGACCAAATGAGAAATGCTTCGCGACCCCGCTTGGGGTCGCGACCCACAGGTTGGGAACCACTGTATTACATAATAAAACTAGAAAAAACTCAATACAAGCAAATCACGTTTGAAAGAGGCTTTACAGGAAGCATGGAACAAAATGTCTAAAAAAGTCACAAATGATTTTGTAGAATCTATGCCGAGATGCTTAGAAGCAGCAATTGCAGCTAAAAGACTGCGTACTAAGTATTAAATATGTATTTCAATTAATTATTAATTATTTGTCTATTTGATTTAACATGCAAACTTGCTGTTCTAATACTTATTTTGAAATGTAAATTTAGTTATTATTTTTTTTTTTTAGTTCTATTCATGTTAAACTTTTATTTGTTACATAATAGGATATTTTTGTAGAAACTTTACGTAATATATTTTTTTTATTCTTGTAAATTCAATTTATTACTTCAAAATGTACAAATTTCATATTATTCTAATACTTTTTTTGTCAACTGTACGCTGCCAGATTAGCTTTGCCGCAACAATAGGAACATCTAAACTGAAATCTTGTTGTATTGTCGACCTGCCTCGCTTCAAAAAATTTACTTGAGTACAAAAGGTTAGACATCTTCGCTGTAATAAATGTCGAGGCTGTTGGTAATCATTTCTAGTAATTACATTTATTGCACAGTATTTGTTTTGTGAGGACAAGACAGTTTCATGTGGTGTAGGGAAAAGTGAGAAAATTTTAATTCTAAAAGAGCGGTTTTTTTTTTTTTCAAAAACGTTTGAGAGCTACTGTTTAAAAAAACAAATGATATTCAGTTTAAAATGAATTTTAACCAAAATTAGTAAGATATCATTGGTATTTTTATGGCATATTACACTAAAGTCCGCTTGAAAGTAATTATAAATAACTTTAACTAACTAAAATAACTATAACTAACTAACTTTATTCCGGAGTTCTAATGTGAGAATAGTATAATATGTGAATTCATGTTTTATATGGAACCAATTTGATCATTAGTATGAAATGATTTTCAACGAAAATTAGAGCATCTTTGACCTTCTAATCTCTATACACCTAATTTTATTAAAATATACCTTTTATGGGCGTTAGTTCTGTAATAATGTTATAACAGCTCAATTGATGAATTTGTTAAACGGGAAGAATTTGATATTCAGTATAAAACGATTTTTCACGTATTTTAAATAGCGGTGAAACATTTATAAAAATAACGATATCCTTAGTAATTATTTTGTTCTACTTCCAGGGGAAAATTTGTTTCCGTTGAAGTTTATATAGAAAATGAAGAAATAATGATTCTGAGGCACAAACCTAAATACATGGTAACATTCAATTTTTCTAATAGTTTTCAGGATTCAAATTAAGCACAAATATTTGATCAGGTACATGAAATTTGGAAAAACATCATTTTTTGAATTTTTATGAGAATATATGAGCATAAATGAAGTAAGCGTTCGTAATTCGGTAATTTCATAAGGCATAAATATTCCTCTAAGTAAGTCATGATACATGTAATTCATAACAAACTGCAATGTGAATAAAAAAAATAATCTTTTCCGGCTTTGAAAGTCACTTCTTTAATTACTAATCCTATATTTTATTGGAATCGACAAAGATTTTCTCTTTTCTGTTTTTTTTAAGGCTTTTAATATATCAAACAATCAAGTATCTTCTGGAGATTTATTTTACCTCCATTATTAAAATACTCTAATACGGAAGTACTGCAATAAATCGCTTATGTATTTTGAATGCTTTTTCGAAAGTATTGCACGCACAAACAGAATTGATTCCTGAATGGAAGCGTAGACTTGCAAGGTGAGAATGACAAAAAATTGTTTGTCTCTCTCATATTGAATTATTAGAAGTACAAGCGTCTCGCATAGAGAAATCACAGATCTCTAAACTTCGCAAATACAAGATAGATGTAAAACAATCTTTCATTTTATAATTCCTAAGACATACCATACAAGAGAGCAGAAAATGCGGGTGTTATTCGAAAAAACTAATCAGTTGAGACTTTTTCATAAACAAAAACAGAAAAATAAATATACTTTGAATTCAAAGTATATTTTTTGAGTTGCAAATGATACTGATCTACTGATCTTTTGTGGCATGACTACATTTTATGTATGTGTGTGTGCGGCACATTTTTTTAAAATCATTTCTCTATATATGTGCTTTTCCCTCACAAACTTTCTATTTTCTCTCTCTCATTCCTCCTTAGGGTGTCGAAGTGTTCAGCTCAATCGGAGGATTCCTCGGTGGATGGCTCGGAATATCCCTCGTAGGAATAAGTGATCTCGTCGAATGCCTGTTCCAGATTATACGCTATTCTGCCAAGAAATTATTCAGATAGCATCGAAGAGCTTAACCCAAGAACAGCAACTACGCTCTTCCTTCTTTTTATGAATAAAAATTTGCTCAGCTTGTGTTTTACATGCAATGGACTTTTATCTTGTTGTGATTCGTGTTACTGAAGCAAATTAGCCCATTTTACTCTTTTACACTTCTGAGGGGACAACCGGGCGGGTTCTCGTTCCAGCCGAACTTCTTCCCCAGTCGTTTTCGGCCAATAGACGAAAACGCATCCGAATCACTAATCAGATATCAAATTCGTCACGGTACAGCGTAAACAGTGACCACATAGTTAATCTGAGGCGTACGAGAATTGATCTGATCAAATCAGTGATGCCTACGGCCCGCGGACCTCATTTGATCTGCGAAGCTGATCAGTGCGGCCCGTTGCTTTATTTAGTTCTACAAATCGAAAAGAACGAGAAGTGACAATGTCATATTTAGAGCCACGTATTCGGATATTAGTTTCTGAAAAACATGCGTTTAATAAAATATACATGAAGTAATGATAACAACTATTATTGGTCTGTAGTTTTCTTCCCTGTTCCACATTTTTCCATGTTGTTTAAAAATGACAAATATTTCGAAATATTATACTATGTGTTCCGGCCGGCGAGAATGATTTTGATATAAGGTGCGGTCCTGGGGCAGAAAAAGATCGGGCACCACTGGATTCATCTCTAGTAGCGGCTCTGTTAACTTGATGTTTGACTTTAATGAGCTCAATTATGTTCGGCTTGAAAGAGGAGAAATTATTCAATTAGCATAACTCTTCTCATTGTTAAAGCACCGCAAATTAGTTTTCCTCCCTTCCTCTTTCTCAAATGGAATCGTTTAGATCTCAGCGGATCTCAAGTCAACTAACTAAAGTCAGACTATTTTCACTCCGTTATTCCTTCTGAAGACATATTTAAGAGTGTTTGTGATTCCACAGAATCAACGTATTCCAACTCAACACTCTGAGAAATGAATAGAGAAAACAATTTAAATTGAGTTAAAATGAAAATTCAGTGAAAAAAGCCTGGGATACGTGGTGAACGTTAATGTGATGATAATAAATTACTTGTGACCCCTACTGTAACATTTCATGATCGACGAGTTCAGAAAATAAGCATGCGAATATCTTTCCATGTTGACGAGTACCAAAAAGCCCGAAACTGCAGTCCATGGATAGAATAAACGAGTTGATGGTGTGTATTTTGCGTGTTTCTGCCTTAGCCCTGGCTTAAGGGCGGTTATTTACTGCTTTATAGGGGAGATTCTCTGTAAACTCGTCATTTTTCACACGAAATCTGTCCGGGCATGGGTTTTTGAAATGTTCGTATAATTATAATATTATTGCTCAGAAAATGAATCTATTACTTTGGCCAATTTAAAGAGGGCCAATTTATAGGCCCTCTATATTTATATTAATATTTATATTATAGAGGATTTTTTTTTTTTTAAGAGGGCCAATTGAAGTTTGTGTTTTTCTGATAAATCATGATAGGGGGTAAGTCCCCCGCCTAGTATAACTAGGCAGGGGACTGTACCAGGTGACTGTGTTTTTGCTCTTTGTTGCGTAATATCTGCAAAACTATTGGAACATAAATAGTTACGAGACTATCTCTAAATTTAGGCACAAATCGTAGACATTATAACTAATATGTTTCATAATTAAACTAATGGACATTAATAAAATCACTTCCCAGAGAACTGATTTTGCAACGACCCTGATGCATACTTTCATCACAAATAAACAAAGTATCGTTTCAATACCGTTCTCAGCAACAGTGGCGGCGCTAGCTATGGGGCAGGGGGGGCAATTGCCCCCCCGTCGGAAACGTCTTGCCCCCCCATCGGGGAAAATTTCCAACTTCGTCGGGGAAAAAATTTCCGACGATTAAATTTTCCGACAGAAATCTGTGCCGAAACCTCTTCAGATTCCGACAGATCAGTAAAATAATTTCAATAAAATCATTCAACTGAAAAAACTTTATTTTTTCTTAGGATATTCCCATTATTCGACTAAATACGCAATTCTCAGACTAATTTCGAACACGAGAACCTTCAGGACTCTACCATCGAGTTGCTGCCATCGTATCCTTTTGGATGAACGTAAGTTCTGCTGGAGAAAGTTATTTTTGTTCAGGTGGAAAAGGCCAAATCTTCCCCTTTCGTTTTCTAACCAGAGGTCCCACCCGTAAACCGCCAGCAGCGTGGCAAGTCATTATTGTCACTTTCTGAGAATCTGATAGAGCAGTCGTTAGACACGTGTTTCTCTCAGGGCCTTTGTCACCACCAAGGAGGGCTGATGATACTCGGGGATGAGCGGTAAGACCCGACGACTGTGTGAAGAAAGGAAAAGACATCCCCCCGCTGGCTAAATGATCTAAGGGTGAAGGGGCTGGCTATCTCCCTCAGGACTCGTCGCCAGAATCACTATTGTACGATTGTGCATCGTCAGACAGTTTTAATTAGTGTAACACGAGTAACAGGTGTCGGTCGGGGGGGGGGGATGACTTTTGGCGGGAGCTTGAAGCAAGGCCAAGGCTTTGGCTTCAGACACTTCAGAGAAGCAATTTACGAAAGAAAGACGTTTTCGTCGAAAGAAATTTTTCCGCCGGTCTAATGATCGGGCCTTTTGGGTGTGGATTTCCTGTTGTCTTTGAACCTTATGATAGGTTGACTGAAACGTTTTCCTTCATCAACAAGGTAACAAGCAGAAATTATTATGGTTTGCTTTAAATTTCCTTTTTTTTAATTAAAATGCATGTGTTCTTTGTTTTAAAATACATGTCAATAAAGGGGAAGCATATCTATAAATCGTAGCAAACGCTTTAATTAACTGTCGCATTATGAGATTACCGTTATATGATTTTTCCATTAATATATTAAATGATAGTAGCAGAATGTAACTGCTGTTGGTTGTTAGGTTGTTTGTAATGCCTTTATAACATTTGATTTAAAAGTAAAAATTAATTGCACCTGCATTAATTTTAAATGTTTTACTGTGCACAAAAAAAAAAAAAAAAAATAGTTTTCTTGCACTTTAGAAAACATATTTTTTTCTTTTCTTTGGTTCGAATTTTAAGCAAATAGGTAAACAAATGGAATCACACTGTTGTGCACTTCTTTAACATAGGGCGGTTCTCCCGGTTCCCAGCCAGTTTTTCAGGTAAGGAGTCGTCAATCTCATTTTGCAATGAAAAAAAGGGAAAAACCTTCCCAGTATTAAAAAATAAATAAAATGCATAGAAAGACATGAATCAAGATTATTAATTTTTTTTTCTGTAAAATTTCGATAGGAAATGTGATCTTTAAATCTTAGTTAAGGATTTCCTGTAATCTAACTTCTAACTAAAGAAATATTATTTTCGAATGTTTTTTAACCGAAAGGAAAAGTAACATCATAGAAACCTTTGAGAGCAGCAGTTGAAATAAATAAATAGTAACAATAATAAAAATCGTGATTGCTTCATTGCAGTGGCGTAACTACTCGCTGGTTTCGGGGGGGGGGGGGGTTATATTCAAAGTTGTCACGAGGTTTACAAAAATGGCGGCGGGGGGGGGGGAGCAACCTCTTTTTTCCACACTTTGTATGTATGTATGTATGTGTGTATATATCCATAGTACGCACTTGAAAATGCGTACTTACCGGACAGCCTTTCAAAGAGTAACAACCTCTGACACTAGAAATATAACTGCAGAAAAATGGAAGGGGGATCCGGGGGTTTGCCCCCGGAACTTTTCATAAATTGTACCTCTAAAAACTCCAATCTAGACTATCTTGGTGATGTTCCAGGAGAGGATGTTCGATCTCTTACTCATTCAGTAAAACACGATTGTCGACCATTTTTAATATTATGAAAGAAAATGATAGGATACAGAACTAAAACTAACAGAACTAACTTCTAAGCTACTTTTTCGAAATTTAAGCTCCAAAACGCAATTTCAGACGAATTTCGATGATAATGGGGGATTTGGAGGCCTACCACCTTAATTTTTTGACATTTATTTCCAAAAAAAAGAGGATCCTTAATAGTTCTGGGAAGGGGAGGGGGTGGCAATGAAGTCTGTAACACTATGATATTCACAGGAGAATCGTACTTTTTCATTCTAGGATTTTTTATATTTCATCTCATTTTTGCATTTTTGGACCAACGTTTCGGGGGGGGGGGGTTGTCCCCAAAACACCCCCATAGTTACGCCACTGCTTCATTGGGGCAGCTGACGAGGGCCATCACCAAGAGTCAAACTGGGCGATTTTTTATCAGTTAGGTCACCGGGCCGCCTCCCCCATCGGCTTCTCGTTTTTCTTAATGGGAAAAAATCAAGAAATAGGAAATTTTAAAATTACTCCCCCCTCCCCCCCAAGAAACAACAACAACCTATAAAGCCAACTAGATTTTCAAAAACGTTGTCGAAAAGAAGCACATAAAATTTTTGTTTTGGGGGCAATTTTGAATAATTTCTGGCAGAGTCTCTGCAGGGTCGGACTGGCCATGTGGGCATTCGGGCAAATGGCCGGTGCGCCGCTCTAAAAAGCGCAGGTCGACAGTCGTTTTTTTTTTTTTTTTTTTTTTTTTTTTACAGCAAACCTTTTTTTTGTATTAAATTTTGCTCATTGAAAAATATAGTTTTTTTTGTAGCCTTGTTCCAGGCGCAGATCCAGGGTGTGTGTGCAATGGGGACAATACCCCCCCCCTGAACAAATCAGGAGCCCCTGAGGGGTTGCTTCCAAAGCTTCA
>JAXGGA010024104.1:0-12552 GCA_038373865.1 Uloborus plumipes
TCGTCTGCCCAGTCAGTCATTTTTTTCTGAGCCTGCATTTCCGCCATGTTTGCGGAGTCGGAGTCGGAATCAGAGTCCTCACAGAAGATTATTCAGAAAAGTACTTTACAATACATTATTTATCAAAATCATTTTCTTACAAAGTTAGTTTGAAGGAAATCCGCCTTGAAGTTCAGAATCAACATTCAATTTAAATTTTCCAGTAGGCGCTCATGTTAAATTTTTTTCTGAACTGTTCATCATTGAACGAAAAATGGTTCAAATTGAAAAGTGAAATATGGGAATGAGTCTCTACGAGATCTTTCGAACAAAAAAAGTTTATTCAATTCTGACGGTTCATTTAAAAGTTATTAGGTGGAGAAAGGTTGCTTGAACGGTTCAATGTTGAACGAAAAAATGTTCAAATTGAAAATTTAAATACGGTAATGAAGTATCCTTGCCGAGATCTTTCGAACAAAAAAAAGTTTGTTTAAATCGGACTGTTCACTCAAAAGTTATTAGGGGTGAGAGCTTATTTGAACGGTTCAATGTTGAACGAAAAATTGTTCAAATTGAAAATTTAAAAACGGGAATGAAGTATTCTTGATAAGATCTTTCGAACAAAAAAAAGTTTATTCAATTCGGACGGTTCACTTAAAAGTTATTAGGTGGGAAAAGGTTGCTTGAACGGTTCAATGTTGAACCAAAAATGTTCAAATTTAAAATTTAAATACGGTAATTAAGTGTCCTTGCCGAAATGCTTCGAACAAAAAAAAATTGTTTAAATCAGACTGTTCACTCAAAAGTTATTAGGGTGACAGCTTGTTTGAACGGTTCAATGTTGAACGAAAAATTGTTCAAATCGAAAATGTAGATACGGGAATGAAGTACCCTTGAAAAGATCTTTCGAACAAAAAAAAGTTTGTTCAAATCGGACTGTTAACTAAAAAGTTAATATCGCGGGCCAGGTTGTTTGAACGGTTTAAAGTTGCACCAAAAATTGTTCAAATCGAAAAATCAAATATGGGAATGAGCTGTACTCGCCGAGATCTTTCCAACAAAAAAAAGTTTGTCCAAATCGGAATGTTCATTCAAAAGTTATTAGGGGGGGACAGACAGACCGACCGACCGACAGACAGACACACAAATTCCCCATCTCAATACCCTACTTTCAAATTTTTAATTTTTCGATATTCATTTTACCTTTTTATTTTTTTAACTTGGCGATATTTTCTGGACTTGGCGATATTTTTTTTCACTTGGCGATATTTTTTGGACTTGGCGATATTTTTTAGATGCATCAAGCCACTTTTAATACTTTTTTCGTCTTTCTTTTATTTTTAACGGGAAAGTAGGCTAAAAATGAACAATTGCATTAGTTACATCTACCGTTAATGCAGAATGAAAATTTCCCAAAGAACTTTGCAAGAACTTTTCAACAGCTACAGCCCTTGAACATTGAAAGGTAGCGATTTGACGGAAATCTAATTTGTAAAATATCAAGAGTCTCAAATTTTACCATTTTCATGTTTTAAAAAGTGGCATTTAGTGCTGGATAAAACTGTTAGAAAATCTGATTTTCAAATTAAACTTCTAAGGTTGCATGCATGTTATGTTGACAATAAAATGTGGATGAAACTTCCGTGTGAAAGGAGTTAATATTTCAACTTCTGCTTAGAGATCTTTTCCTTTTCCAATGAGGGGAGAGAAACAATTTAAAAAAAAAAAAGATGGAGGCGGTATTAGAGTTGGAGAAGTTTTTAAAATCCAGCAATCGAAATCTGTCATTTTCCCTCTGATCAAACAGCACTGCAAAAAAGGGGGGAAACGGATCAAAAGACTGTTACATTTAAAACCCAATGATCCTATATTAAACATTATATATTTTTAAAATTATCCTGTGTATTTTTTATTAATTTTTATTTTTTTTTAGTTTAGCAATATTTTAAACATTCATCAAATATTCTTTCAAGTTATTTTGATTTCTTTTAAACTTTATTCGGAAAGTATGCTGAGTGAGTGCACCTGCCGACTGCCGTAGAATGACTGCCAGGGTCTTTTCGTAAGCCGGCAGTCGGAGTTGGTGTTCAAATTCATTTAAAACACCAAAACATTACATACAATAAAAAAAACAAGACAAAAACAGGTTACAATACAAAAACAGCAAGACAAATACCATACAAAACACATAGATATGAAAAGATGAGTAAACGAAACAAACAAAATAATAAAAATAAATAAATAAATAAAAAAAATAATAATAAATAAAAGAGGGAAAATATGCTGAACTGAATAAATCAATTAAATATTGAGCAACTTGATAAAAATCGCAAAATGATCATTCGAATAAAAAAAAAAAAATAGTACTACGTAAATCGCCAACTAGTTTTGCATGTACATTAAACTCTCCATAGCGGGGAAGATTATCAGCGAGGGTCTCGGAAGAAAAAAAAAATCTTAGTTAACTCCATTCTTACAGAACAAAAATTTTTCTGAAAAACGCAGGTCGGAAACCCAATTTTTTCTTTACATTTCTTACTTAAGAGTGCGGTGTACTTCACTCAATAAATTAGTTTACCTGGGCGTTATCGTAAGTACCACTTCTTTATAGATTTTATTTGCTTGAGAACCTCAAATACAGAGGCGCAGCAAGGGGTGGGCGAATCGGGCGACCGCCCAAGGCCTCGCGCCTCCCAGGGCCTCGCATCTCCACTATGCCCTGAATTTTTCTCCATTCGAACTTTGTTCCGAGACAAAATTTTACAAAGTACTCCAGAATCATACAGTTAAAAACACTATTTTTTCTCTTCAAAAAAAAAAAAGGGGGGGGGCGCCTTGCTTCGAACCTCTGTCTGCTCCAAGTTTTTCTGAACTTTCGGCGCGCTCTCTCATTCGCTGTTTACAGTTTTGGCTGAATCCTTATCTGCATTTAATTAAATAGCATCACGGACCCGCTCACCCGGTTTGGGGAACAATGTGTTACTATTTTTTTATTATTTTTTTTTTTCAAGGCGATGTCATAGGGCCATCGGGCCCCAAAAACAGACTAAAATCGAAAACACGGATATATTGGTTTCAGAAATTTCCAACTGTAACTAAACAAAACTTTAACTCAGAGCCTGATTTTAAAAAAATGCCCGAAAAGCCTGGTCTACAAAGAGTGATTACTGACTAGACCGCCTGCTTTTTAGGGGCCCCCAAATAGTTAAAATTGATAAAGCTAATGGGTGAAATTGTAAGGCTGACTAGATGGAAACGCATAAGCGTAGCGTTAAGGGGGAGGGAGTGCCCCCTCCCCAAACTTGCTGGACACTCACTTTTAAACATGAAGTTTTCCGAAATCAACACGAAAATCTTAGCTAGAATATCAGTTGTAGTTTTCATTGATTTCATCTTAGTAGAATTGGGGGGGGGGGTGATACATGGCCTCCGACAAAAACTTCAATATTTGACGCCTCAATGTTTCCAATATTATGACGAAAATCGTAAAAAAGAATGCTTCCGTTTATGTTACCCACAGCCAGAATTACCGCCTGGAAGAGTGTTTTGGTCAAAAGAGTCCTTAGGATTGCCAATGATGTTAAGGCAAGGCCTCTGTGGGATGTTCTTCCCCTCGCTGCGCCAGATTTTATCTTGACCTTCTCCATGTTTGTTGCGTTAGTATGATAATAATTTTAGAAGTGTCAGGGTTCGTACGCTCCGCCAAAACTCCTCCAAAACTCCTTCATTTAAGTTTTTTCTTTTGAAGGGCCCTTTAAGTTCATGCATTTTGGAACTAAACCCTTCAAAACTCCTTTTTTTTATAATTAGGACTATATTATCTTCCTCTGTGACAGTTCTAGACAAATCAATTTTCTTACTTTTCCAATATTAAAGAAACATTATTTTTGACTTTTCATATTGCAATTAAAGCAGTAATTTACCCACCAAAACCTTCGCACTGAAATTCAAAAAGGAGACCTACATTGTCTCATCAACAACACCGCCTTAGGATGAAAATAGAGGTTCCAAAGAATCAATTACAGAGCCTTTGTTTTGGTTATATTTAGCTTAAAATGCCTCGTTCATAAAAGTAGCTGATTAAAGCTAGCATATTTGAAAGGTACAGGCAAATTACAGTGAACTTTCACTTATGCGCCTTCCCTAGGGACCAACAGAAAAAGGCGCATAAGTGAGAGACGCATAAGTGAACAAGCCTATTTAAAGGACTAAAATTCAACATAGGTTCTAATGAGAGAGTGAATAAGAATGTTTCTATGATTAAGAGAAAAACTATAATGGTTAAGAGAAAACAAAAGTTGTAGCATACCTAATTACAAACTGTTCCCTTTAAAACGATTTATAATAGATAATTGTCTCTCTCCGCACTCTAGTTAATGCGGAAAAAATGACTTCCATGAACAATAAAGGCGAAAGATTAAAGAGGAAAGTAAAGAAAAATGCTTATTTTTTAAAGAAAATAAATAAATTTTCAAACATTTTAGGAAAATTCGGCGCATAAGTGAAATATTTATCTTTAGAGCGACGCATAAACGAACGATACTATCATTATTTTGCTATGGAATGTGCTGGGACCATTCAAAATCGTCGTATAAGTAAAAAAGTCGCAAAAATGAGACGGCGTATAAGTGAGAGTTCCCTGTATATTATTTGGCTTCCTTACTGAACTTTTCACTAGTCAAGAAATCTATATTTGAACATTTGTTGGAAGAAAGTCATCATCTTTCCAGATACTAAGTCTGATAGTTCATTTGTATGGGCCAAAAAATTTTAAGTTTCCTTCTCAAGCTGTTTTACTGCACCACACTCCCAGTAGTAAAAATGAGTTCGTTTATTAGTTATAGTGATAAAAAAATAATCATCTAGATTTTATATACAAAGTGATCGTATTAGAAGAAAATGACTTGGAAATAGCAATTTTGAAATGGTAAAAATAGTTCAAAATCTCATTTTGCTCCGTCAAAATTCCTCCCAAAAAGTTCATTTTTGTTTAATTAAAATTAAGTACGAGCCTTGAGTGTGGAATCATAAAATCATGCTAATTTATATGCTTTTTAATGCATACATTTTAAAATTTTAGGTGCTACTTACACACCAGAAAATAATTCTAACTTGAAAATACTATTTTCATAAATTCTGGCTTATAAAAGAGAGAGAGAGAGAGAGTGAGTGAAATAAATGACAAAATACTCTACCCCTTTTATATAGCGGAATTTAATTCAATGTAAAATGTAAACATTATAATTAAATATAAGTTTCAGCATAGAATTAATTATCTTTCTTCGCAATTCAAAAATTTCAATTTGTTATGTCCCCCTAAAAAGAGGTCCTTGCATCACTCTTCTGATACCCATTCCGTCGCAAAGTCAAATCCAAAAAACGACGTGAGCATTGAAAAAACGCGAAAAACCATAAGGGTGTTGTGTCAGCGCAAAATACACATAAACTGGAAAAATGGTCTGTTTTGCAATCGAATAAGTTGTTCGAAATACAAAAAAGCCTGTAATATTTTAGGAACCAGTTAAAACTCAATCCAGCCCAGGTGGTAACTGGAAACTGAGATAAAATATCAAATAAATTGTACGTGCAATTCATTGTAAAAGTAAGAGAGAATGTTTTTTTTTTTCTTTCTTTTTTGAGCAAAATCTAAGTGAAAAATCTTGGAGTTTTTGTGAGGGGATGGGGAGGGGGCATAAGCTCCTCCTTAATTCCTGAACTCGGGGCCTCGCAAAATTTACTTGCCCAGTCTTAATTTTGTTCTTGCTACGCCACTGCTCAAATACAAATATTTTTTTATGCTTTATCTATCGTCACTATTTGTGCATGTCACGTTTGCAAAAGACATTTTTTTTTGTCTTTTTTATTCCTTATTTTATGCTTTTTTCGGATTCTCCGCTATTTTCTATATCCGCGCCACCCAATTCCGCGGATAATCGGGAGTGTACTGTAGTGCCATCTGTGAACCATTATGGTGAAAAATAAATTAGTCCGTCTTGTTAGTAGCATAATAAATTAAAATATTTTTGAATAAGGCTCATAATTCTGTTAAATATTGGTCAAGAGCACATTTACTGTACTTTAGTGTCACTTTGATCACAATCAGTTTTCTTTTCTGATTCATAAGACTAAAATTTAGCCTACTAGAGTGATAAATTGATACAGCCACCAGTTTTATTATAGCACAAGAGATTGTAATTTATTAAAGTTCTTGCCCTAGTCATTTAAATGACTTAAGAGTAATCTTGCAGGTTAGCCCGGAAAAAAACATTAACAAATAGGATTCTATATTTAAGAGCAATGTCAAGTCATTATAACCTCTCATATCTAGTTATTTTCTTCTTAAATGCTGCGTACGTTGTGTATTCATAGAAAAAAAAAACAATTATGAATTTGCTACTACTTTGATTGGAAATGACAAGATTTGGAACAATCTAACAGTTGTAACCGTTTGAGTTGAGTGTTTAGAAGCAGATTTTCGAACCAACTCTATCAAATAAATAATCAATTACAAAGAACAAGTGAACGGTCTCAACCGCTGCACAGCATAAACCTATTATTTTCGCGAAAATGTTCCAAAAAGTAATACGTTAATCAGTTGCGAAAATAAAGTAGTAATTTCGTTTTAAATATGTTTCTTTTATTATTCAAGGCTGTATGCATCTTATGCTTACAATAAAATACGGACGAAACTTTCATAAAAGAAATTGATATTTCAATCTACTGTACGTTTTGGTAGTGTTATTTTCCCCTTTCCATAAATGTAAAGAAAAAAAATAACTTGAATTAAAATTATGTTTATCGCAATCACGAATTGCGATAGGTGTGCGTGTAGGACAGTGGTTCTCAACCTGTGGGTCGCGACCCCAAATAGGGTCGCGAAACATTTCTCATGAGGTCGCGAAAATATCACTAGATTTAAAAAAAAAAATACTTTAGCACATAATTAAAAAACTAATATATGCAGGGGAAAACTAGATTCACTTTTGAGTCGCATCCATCCTTGAGCGCAGTCGCAGTGGCACATCCAGAAAAAGGTTGTGGGGCTGTATTACATCTCTCCCTCAACGTCTTAGATTTTGGTTTAAGGACTTTCGTCCGAGGATAAAGTTCCGAGAAAGAGTCCCCGATTGCATCACAACCTCACATCATCTAAAATCGCCAAAAATTTCATTTTGGAAACTATTTTAAATAATTTCTAAGAGAAATTCTTCGCACCCCTACCCATTCTCTGACGACATCAAAGAGGATAGCACTTTTAGGAGTTAAATTGGAAACATTTTGAAGAGGAGTCCCGACCAAAATTTCATGAAAACTTCTTTTTACGTAAGATTTTAATTAAAAAAAAATGTTTGTATTGTTTACATTAAAATTTTATTCTTCAACGGAAAAAAATATTATTCTCCTCGGATCGTTCGCATTTTTCGCTACCTAACAAGTCTAAAATAACATATGTTTGCTCTTACTCTCAATTGCTGGGATTAGATCCTTTATGCATCCCTTATTTTTATTACACACTCATAAAGTAAGATTTCTGTGCACGTTCAACTTTGTGCCCAAAAGTTTTGAAATATTTGTTACAGCAAGTAAATAGAACGGACATGCGAAAAGTGCCAGTAGATGGCGCCACGAAAACATGAAAGAAAGTTGTTTACGTTTATTGTTAAATTTCTAATCCATGAAAGGCAAAACTTTTTTGGAAAAAGTGGCACTTCCTGGAGGAAAAAAAGTTTTTCGTGTCACTTGCAATTTTTTCCAACTTACTGAACAAAACATTTATTAAAAAAAAATTTTTTAGTCCTTGTGGGATTTTTACTCAAACAGCACTTTTTCTAAGGAAGTCTCAGGGGCGTAGAACGTCCTGCGCGATGGGAGATCACTGTAACCTCTCAAAAAATTTCAATTAACCCCACACTGCATGATTTTTTATTTTTCTTAGAAAAAAATATATGTGTTTGTCAATGTAATAAGAAAACATGGAAAAATATTTTTAAAAATTTAACTCTAAATTTTCACCACTTTCTAATTAAAAATAGTTTTGTTGCCAAATGGCTACACCATGCATTCAACAGATAAAAATGATTTTAAATGATAGTCTTGAAATTAGTACTCTTGTACTCTTTGTAACTGTACTCTTGTAATCTTTTACATTTTGACATTTTACATCATTGTTTATTTGTACTGTGTTCTTTCCGATGATCAATTCGGTCAAATCTGATATCTTTTGGAGGCTCTCTTGCGCAAGCTTTTTTTGGTTTATAACTAGTTCCTCTGTAGCTAATGGTCTCCCTCTTTTTAATGCGCTTTTATTAACTTGTGGGTTTGTTCGTATATATGTATGTGTGTAACTCTGAATAAAAGATAAATTTACGTTCTCTGCAAATATAAAAGTAATATATTTAATATTATTTTTAATACTAAAGGCTAAACTGTATTGCATGTTGATGTATTATAAGTGCATGTAAACTTAAGTGCGGATATTCAGTAGTTTTGAAAATCAGAGGGAAACCCGTGATGATCACAGCGCATTCCTATGTAAAAGCGTATTTTTTAGTTTTTTTCAAAACTATATTTTAAAATTATTAATTATTTTACTTTTCCGTGTAAGCACAACGTTTGTGCTAACTGAAATCTAAAATGAACACGTTTTGAAGGCTTTTCCCTATTGATTTTTTGTTTGTTCACTCTGTTGAACATCAGCTAAGCATTGATAATTGCGAGGTCTAATAAACGGTAGAACAGCCGAAAGTACCACTTTTGGGTCCGCATGATTATTTTATACCTTCCAAAAAGAGAAAGAAGCTAGCGCGAAACATAAACAAAGCACATACTTCATGAACTACAGAGATGAATCGAAGTGTTTTCTGGATGCTTACTGCATAATGTTGCCAAATGGCTATAGACATGTATTATGTCCTAGATTTTTTCCAAATAATTATTTTGATGTAAAACGCATCTTGAACGAAAGATAAATGTTTATTTTATTCATGTTATTTTTTTTTTAAAGATAAAGAAAAATATTTCATTGTAAAAAATAATTTCAAAACTTGGTAGTTTAAGTGATTTTAGAAGCTATCCATATATGGATTCATTTAAGAGCATGTAACAGACCAGTGTTGCCATGTATGGAGGATAAATGGTGATAATTGCTTTAAATATACCCAATACTTGCTTTTTATGCATTGAGTTGCCTTATGACTACATTCTGCTATTCATAAGGAGGACGAATTGTCCATGTATCCAATTGGCAACACCATGCAGTGTAGGGTTAATCTGCAAACTTTGTCTTACAATTCGGCAAATTTGGGACGCAGCTGCAATTTTTAACTGCCAGAATGTCCCTTTTCATTAGATGTATTTATATATACATTCTCGCATTTAATCATTCGGCAAAATCTGGGAGTTCCATCGGCAGATTCAGAATTTCTGCCCATCCAAAAAATAAAGTTGGGAGCGCCCCTGGTAAGTCTGAGCAGAGGAGAAGCTGAGTACAGGGACAGCTCGTTGATTTAGAACTCCATACTTGTATCAACCCCGTTTTTCGTGCCTTCATTAAAAGTTTAAAAAACTTTCTTTCGCCATTTTCTTTATGATTACTATTTTTGTTAGAGTCATTCATGGGCGACCATAAGGGGGGGAAAGGGGGGCTCGAGCCCCCCATCCCCCCCACCCTTGGAAATTAGAACAACTTTTTTTGTTTTCAGTAATTTTTTTGGAAAACATTTTTTTCTTCACTTATTAATGAATAAGTCATTAAAAATGCCAAATTTTAATAACTGTAATCAGCATTGAAATCGCTTTCAGAATTATAACATTGCGTCTCTTCCTACATTCTTACATGGAAAAACAAAGGCAGACTCATGGGTCAACTGACTGCGCATTTGCATGGGCAATTCCCCCATGTCTGCGAACTACGAGTGCTGTCTGGAAAATTTCCGACCTCGATCAAAGGGCAAAACTTATGAAACAAAAAGAGATGTTCTTATTAAGGAGTCTTTTGGAAACTTGGAACCGTAATTTTGCTATTTTTAGCTCAAATTGTATGCGTCACAGTTAGTCACCATACTAGTTAGTTGCTCCAACAGTTTTTTTGAAAATGGAAAAAATCGAATATCAAGCTATGATTCGATACTTGTTTTAAAAAGGAAATACGCCTGAACAAATTAAAAAGGAGTTGGAATCTGTGTATGGGGACTCTGCATCATCGTCTATACAACCGTAAAATTTTGGGTAGCGGAATTTAAATGTGACTGTACCAGCTTGAGTGTTCAGGAACGCTCAGGTCGACCCAAAACTGCTACCACTGATGAACACATTGCTAAAACTCATCAAATGGTGCTGGATGATGCAGATTGAAGGTGAGATATATAGAAGGAACTATGAATATCTCTAAGGAATGCGCATGCCACATTTTAAATGGGAAATTAATCACGCAGAAGCTGGCTGCACTTTGACTGCCGCGTTTGCTCAATTTGACCAGAAACGTGGCCGAATGAACATTTGCAGCACACTTCTGGCACAATGAACCAGAGTTTTTCTGACAACTTATCACTGTGGATGAAACCTGAATTCATCAGTACACTCCAGAAACAAAAACGCAGTCAAAACAATGGACTGCAAAGTGAGAACAGCTCCAAAATAGACCAAAGCAGTTCCTTCTGCAGGAAAAGTGATGCCGACCGTTTTTTAGGGATAGCCATAGAGTAATATTCATTAACTACCTCAAAATGGGAAAAGCCATAACCGGAACATACTATTCTACTCTCCTTGACAAATTGAAGGAGGAAATAGAAGAAAAAACGGCCGTATTTGAAAAAGGAAAAAGTTTTTTTTCATCAAAAAAATGCTCCTGCTCACACCTCAGTGGTTTCAATGGCCAAAATTCACGAGTTAAGGCTCGAAATCGTTGAACATCCACCCTACTCACCAGACCTGGCCCCAAGCGACCCTTTCTTGGTCCCTAAGCTGAAAGAAGCACTTGGAAGACAAAGGTTTTCTTTAAATGATGAGGTCATAAACTTTGTCAACAGCTTTTTTGAGGACACATTTTCATCATTACTTTTGGATGGGTTAAAAGGATGGGCGCATTACTGGATGACGTGTATGGACTTACAAGGAGACTAAGTCAAAAAGTAACAGCCAGTTTGGACGATAGAAATATTTTATTTATGTTAGGTCGGAAACTTTTCAGACAGCCCTCGTAGCAATTAAGAAAAAAAGTGGGCTGATCCGAGGATGGCAAGACAATTCAACCTTTTCTAGAATTTAGAGAAAAGAAAACTTTTTTTGCTGTCACATTACAAAATTCAAAATAGTTCAGGAGAGGGGGGGGGGGGCACGGACCCGATCCTGTTCTAGAGTCTTTAAAAATCATTAAATACCTTTTTGAAACTCCTTAAAAAGTGCTTCAATTATATTTCTTATCAAATAAATAAACTATGAATTAACCGAATGGCCAGAATATTATTCTCTCGTCAATAATTTAAAAAAATCTTTACACTATTTCTTTTAAAGGATTTTAGGCGTTTCATACTATTGGTCATTGTCTATTGAGTGCTGTTTCTGTCGGTGAGTTGGGAAACTGATTAAAAACAACTATGTAACTATACTGAAATCGATGTAAGAAAGTGATTTTTGTTTATATTTTCTCCTCCCTCGCTCTTCCTCTCTGTCGATTAATGTTAATTTTTGTTAAACTACAAAAAAAAAAAAAAAATATTTTGATTGATCTTATTATGTTATCTATAATATTTATAAATTTTTTGTTTGTCTATTTTTCCAACATATTTTTGATATCCTAATTGCCCCATACAAGACCTCAAAATGCAGAATTTTAAAACTCTTTTTCAAAAATGTCCAAGGGGGAGAAACCTCCGGACCCGTAAAAATTGCGAATATTCTACCCCATTTAAAAGAGTTCATTGCATCTCTCTTTTAATACCCCTACCCCAATAAAGGTCAGTCCAAACAATTAGTAACGAAAATATAAATTAAATAAAAAAAACACACACACAAGAAACAGCAAGGGGAGGGGGAATCAGTGAGAAAAAAGACTCATAACATACAAAAATGTGTTTGTTTGGTCAATGTGCGAAATGGACCTTCTCCGAAATTTTTTTCTGGATACGGCCTTGCGACGCACATAATGCATTATCTATAAGCAGTCAAAATGTGTTTGGTAATCTCAACAACAATTAAGTCAGAGTAAATTACAAAAAATTATGTCTTAACGAGTCTAGTACTTTCATATTCTTAGTAAATCAAGCAAAAACACACACACACATATATATATATCTGTGGCTTGGTTATAAAAGGGTCAATGTCAATTTTTTCACATTCTGTGTTATTTACATCAAAAGTTTCCAATTTAGTAAAACTCTAATTCTACAAAGGCCAATGTCTAATATCAAACTAAAATTGGTTGTATTTCCATTATAATGCCAGCCAATGTCATAATATTTACATAAAATAGTAACAGGTTAAAAAATTTCATATGATAAAATAATGTTTCTTTACACTAACAATAAACAAATACGAAAAAATAATAATGGGAATCTTAATATAAGAAAGTTATAG
>JAXGGA010024105.1:0-12552 GCA_038373865.1 Uloborus plumipes
TTTTGAAGCTAATCTAAAGGGAAAAAAAAAGAAAAGAAAAATTTCTCAGAAGAAATGTTTATTTAAAGAAAATGTCTTTCATACCTTTTAAGGCTATTGATTGCATTTTAAAAGATAACCGATTCGATTTTAACCCAGTCAGTTCAATTCATTCTCAAAAAACAAGTGGTTTAAACACTTTTGTATTCTAATAGTATTAATTTTTTCTTAGTATCTTGATGGTTTGGTACAAAAAAATGTTTTTTGTCGTTTTGCACCATTAAAATGTAGATCTATGGGGCTTCCGTAGTTTTGCAGTAGAAGCTGCGTCTTCTAAGCCGGAGGACGTGGGTTCGATTCCTACCTTACCTTTAGTGCTCTCTCCTTCATCTGTATTGTAAAATCTTTGTGACTAATTTGCTCATTTCAACGGGAACAACGTGATAAAAACAAAAGTTACCTGAATACGGCACTGTCCCGCTTAAAACGGGACGTATGATCCTTTTATACAGGAGTTCTTACATGTATACATACATATTATCGTATTAGTATTCATAATATAGTTTTGAATCAAGGCTTGTTAATGGGAAGGGGTAAATCCACTCCCTGCAGTCAATCGACTGTTTCTTATTGGCGTTCCGGTACTAGACACTTTCAGAATTTACCTCTTCAGTGAGCAGTGGCGTGGATAAGGGGGGGGGGGACAACTCCCCTCCCCCCGAAATGTTGGTCCCAAAAATGTATAAAGAAAAAATAAATAAATAAAACAATCCTTGAAAGAAAAAGTACGATTCTCCTGTGAATATCATATTGCTACAATCCTCATTTTCTACACCTCCCCCTCCCCAGAATCATTAAAGATCGTCTCTTTTTTTAGGAAATAAATGTCAAAAATTTCCGGGGGTAGCCCCCCCCCCCTCCCATTATCATTGAAATTCGTCTAAAATTGCGTTTTTGTAACTTTTAGGGAAGTTAAACTTTCTGGAACTTTGCAGGAGTTCTTCCTAGCAAATTTTTCGAAATTTAAATATTTCGAAAAATTTGCTAAGAAGAACTTCTGCATCATATCACTTCTTTCATATTATTGAAAATGGTCAGCAATCGTGTTTTACAGACTGAGGAAGGGATCGAACATCCACTTCTCTAATAGCAGGTAAACATAGATCTTAAAATAAATCCTTTTGAGATCGATGCAGGTAAAGCAGGTTTGATTGTTTTTTCTGCATCGTTAGCTTGCTGGCAGTGAAACAAGTTGTACAGAGTTCGTCATGTCTAGAAGTTGGCGTAAAAAGTAGTCTCCGTTGGCGATTCGGCTGTACTCGAAACTGCCAAATCCTTAATTTGTCCGACCGAAGAATAAGTCTTTCAAATTCTCTCCAGTGAAGTGGGTAGGACCTTTTTTTTTTTCAATCCAGAGTAATCGCTCTCTTTCTCCAGTAGTATGGGGAAAACATAACGCCTCTAGAAGCGTATTTTAATTTGAAAATCGGTGAATTTTTTTCAAAAAATTCTTGTGTATTTTACCTTTGTTTGTATAAAATTTGATGAGATCATATTTTTTTGAATTTTTTAATGAAATTGTATGGGAAAAAAATGATATTTTTTAGATTCTCTTTATTTAAATATGAAGTCCTCTTACCTTGTGAAGGTCTAAAAAGTAGTAAGTAAACATGACTATAGCAAATGCACCCACAGCTCGATCATATAGCATCCTAAGACTGCAGTTTCGCCCTTATTATGGGCGCCTCAGTTAGGAATAGCCAATGATCGAGCCGGAGGCAAAAATCCTCTTATTGTAGCTAAGATAGCCAACAAACTGGTAGATAAAATGAATTTATCTTACCAGCGAGCGTCCGCAAACTATGGTGCGGCTCAACTCGAAATTTGAAGGCTAAAGCTGGGTAATGTGCAATGAGTTACCACCCGTAAGCCAGGGCTGAGGCAGAACTGTAGCAAATGCACCCACAGCTCGATCATATAGCATCCTAAGACTGCAGTTTCGCCCTTATTATGGGCTCATAATATGAGCCCATCAATATGAGCATCATATGAGCCCATAATAAGGGCGAAACTGCAGTCTTAGGATGCTATATGATCGAGCTGTGGGTGCATTTGCTACAGTTCTGCCTCAGCCCTGGCTTACGGGCGGTAACTCATTGCACATTACCCAGCTTTAGCCTTCAAATTTCGAGTTGAGCCGCACCATAGTTTGCGGACGCTCGCTGGTAAGATAAATTCATTTTATCTACCAGTTTGTTGGCTATCTTAGCTACAATAATAAGAGGATTTTTGCCTCCGGCTCGATCATTGGCTATTCCTAACTGAGGAGCCCATAATAAGGGCGAAACTGCAGTCTTAGGATGCTATATGATCGAGCTGTGGGTGCATTTGCTACAGTTCTGCCTCAGCCCTGGCTTACGGGCGGTAACTCATTGCACAAACATGACTATGCTTGAAGTGAGCTGGCATGAACTTGTAGATTGGTCAAGTCCCCCCCCCTTCCCTCCCCTGCACAACCACTCTTTTTTATTTTAAAATTGTTTGAATTGTTAAAAAAAAAAAAAAAAAAAAAAAACCCTCTTTGATACAAAATGAATAGTAAACTTATTTAAAGTTGGTAAATGGGTTTCCTTATAACTAGATGAAGTATCCCCCTCCCCCACCCAAATATACCATTAACACTATTCTAATATGACGTCTAACCTGAGGATTGAATTGAGGATTATTTTCACCCTAGGTATATATTGTTTTTCAGACGAAGTGTTTCTTTTTCGATCCGTATTTCACAAAGTGTACTTCCATTCAATATCTGAAATTTTACTTATGATTCATTTCATCTCCTACCCAATTTTGGAGGGAGGAAATAAATGGTTCGCCCCAAGATCATAGCAAACAGCAAAATAGCAGTTTCTCCTTGTTCTCATTGTTTTTTCTATTCTTTTCGCACAAAACTGAAAAGAAATCAAAGTATCAGATCATATGTCTGTGTCCCCACAACTGTCTTTCCACATTATATAATATGCAGCTGATATTTAATTTTTTTTAATGTTTTTTTTCTTTTCATTTTGTTGTAAAAGAGAGTAATGCAGCAAGACATATCTATTATTAGACATACATATATTAAAATCAATTATAGATTAAACAAACACTACTTTTTTGGGCATAACCTCCCATGTTTAACTTCTTTACAGATTGCTCCCCCCTTACCCTACCTTCCCTCTCCAGACTTTTATTTTTTTATCATCCCCTTCCCCTCATTTCAAAGCCTTAGTCTCTACTGATGTCTGGTAGTGTTTCAGTTTGTTACTCTTTTTTATTAGCTCAAGAGCTTTGTCCAATAAGAGAAAGGAAAGGCAGTTATGGAGACTGACATATGACCCGGTACTCTGATTTCTTTTCAGTTTTGTGTGAAAATAAAGGGAAAACATTATGAGGACAAGAGGAAATAGTGCTATTTTGCTGTTTGCCGTGATCTTGGGACGAACCATTTCTTTCCTCCCTCCGAAATTAAAGATTGGTGCTAGGGAAGGGGATGAAATGAATCATATGTTTAAATTCAGATATTGAATGGAAGTACACTTTCTGAATCAGATTAAGGGGTTACAGTACCTTTCTAACAATTTTTTTTAAATTTACGTGAAAAATGTAATTCTTTGGAATCTTTGTTTCCGCACTTATTTAACAATCAATAATTTATTTTCAAACATTAAAAATTTTGCTCACTTTCTTGTAAAATTTGAAAAATTTAAGAACATTTCTATTTTTAAAAAACCCTAAGGCTTTTTTGTTTTTAAAATTAGTGCAAAAAAATTTTTTTTTTATTTTCAGCAGAAACACTTGAACACAGTTCATTGACTCGAGTGTGCGAACAGTACACTCAACACAGACTTGTGAAGAGTATAAAAAAAACAATAATAATAAATTAAAATACAAAAATGTAGAATGTAATAATAAAAGGTAAAATTTAAAAGGAAAACATGAAAGCAGATAAAATGTAAAAGACTAAATAAAAAACATCATAAAATGTAAAAGGCAGAAAAAGGATTTAAACTCTAAAACCATAAAATTTAAAATTGCTTTTACATGTTTAAATTTTATGGTTTTAGAGTTTTAATCCTTTTCCTGCCTTTTAGCCTACTTTCCCGTTGAAAATAAAAGAGACGAAAAAAGCATTAAAAGTGGCTTAATGCATCTAAAAAATATTGCCAAGTCCAAAAAATATCGCCAACTCAAAAAAAACATCGCTAAGTCCAAAAAATATCGCCAAGTCAAAAAAACATCGCCAAGTTTAAAAAATATCGCCAAGTCCAAAAAAAAGTCAAACAAAATAATGAAATAAATAGCGAAAAATTAAAAATTTGAAAGTAGATATTGAGATGGGGAATTTGTGTGTTGGTCTGTCGGTCGGTCGGTCTGTCTGTCCCCCCCCCCTAATAACTTTTGAATGAACATTCCGATTTGAACGAAGTTTTTTTTGTTGGAAAGATCTCCTCGAGTGCAGCTCATTCCCATATTTCATTCTTCGATTTGAACAATTTTTGGTTCAACTTTGAACCGTTCAAACAATTTGTCCCGCAATGCTAACTTTTGAGTGAACAGTCCGATTTGAACAAACTTTTTTTTGTTCGAAAGATCTTATCAAGGATACTTCATTCCCGTATTTACATTTCGGATTTGAACAATTTTTCGTTCAATATTGAACCGTTCAAAAACACGCTCTCACCCCTAATAATTTTTGAATGAACAGTCCGAATTAAGCAATTTTTTTTTGTTCAAAAGATCTCGGCAAGGATACTTCATTACCGTATTTAAATTTTCAATTTGAACATTTTTTCGTTCAACATTGAACCGTTCAAACAACCTTTCCCCACCTAATAACTTTTAAGTGAACCGTCCGAATTGAATAAACTTTTTTTTGTTCGAAAGATCTCGTAGAGACTCATATTTCTATATTTCATTTTTAAATTTGAACCATTTTTTGTTCAATGATGAACCGTTCAGAAAAAATTTTTAACATGAGCGCAAAAGGGGAAATTTAAATTGAATATTGATTCTGAACTTAAAGTCGGATTTCCTTCAAAATAACTTTGTAAGAAAACGGTTTTGATAAATATTGTATTGTAAAGAACTTTTCTAAATAATCTTCTTTGATGACTCTGATTCCGACTTCGACTCCGCAAACATGGCGGAAATGCAAGCTCAGAAAAAAATGATTGACAGGGCAGACGATTTTTTGTTTATTTATTTATTTGTTTTGTTTAATTTATTATTATTATTATTTTTCTTTTTAGCAAACGATTTTTTTTTGTTAACAAAAAATTTTCATTCACGAGAGCATTTTATTCTTTATTTATATTTAACAACTGGCGACGGATTAAAATCGAAATTTGAGACATTTTATTAACGAACAAGTTTTTTTTTCTTTGATAAAATGTGTTTTGATGTTCCTTGTACTTTTATTTTATTTTTTTTTTCTTTTGAAAACGATTATAGAATTTTTTTACGGAAGAACTATAACAGTTACATTCTTTAAAAGGTGCGACAAAACTTTATTTACTCGTTTATTTACTTTTTACGTGTCTCTGATGAGAGGGGTATATTTTGCTTTTAGAAATCAGCTTTAAGTGCTATAAGGGTATGTTTGACATAATTTTCAGTTTCAGATAATTAGGAGAATATTGATCAGATGCTACAATGCCGATGTCGATGTACGGGAAAGTAGGCTTGTTTAGTTCTTGACAGAACTTCTTGTTTCATTTCATGATGCTTTTTATTGAGTCTTTTACATTTTATCTGTTTTCATGTTTTCCTTTTAAATTTTACCTTTTATTGTTACATTCTACTTTTTTGTACTTTAATTTATTATTATTGTTGTTTTTATACTCTTCACAAGTCTGTGTTGAGTGTGCTGTTCGCACACTCGAGTCAATGAACTGTGTTCAAGTGCTTCTGCTGAAAATAAAAAAAAAATTGTTTTTGCACTAATTTTAAAATTTCTTTTCGCTAAATGATCACAAGAATTACCTCTAAAAATCTGTGCATTCATGTTCTTATATATTTATTTGAAAATATTTTGTGACCTTTTATGTAAAAAATTCTTAGAAAATTTTGTTTTTCGAAGTTTAACAAGCTCTAAAAATTTCAGTAATTTATGAAATGCTTATTCAATGCACAGTTTTGTTAAATATATTATCCTGAGTGCAAAAAATATTGCTTTAAAGTTGTATCTTTAATAGAAAAAATTCCGTAGCATTTCAAGTAACACAGAAACACTTAAAACTGATCACCGAGAAAAAGCACTTTGAAGTTTTGCTTTTCCATTAGAACACATAGCATGCATGAGTTAAAGTCACTGATAACTTTTTAAATAATTTAGCTAGAGCAATGCTATTTTTTCCGCGTGTTTTAAATAACTTTTACTTTTGAAATAAGCAATAAAAATTTTTTTTTTTTTGGTCTTTTGGTCATTTTTGAGGTACCCCTTAAACGGCAACTAACGTACTTTAAAACGCCATTTACCAAATCGTTCTATCTATATTTGGTGCTGAGTTATAATCCCTTTTATGTTCAAGCATCTATGAAAAAACGAGGGTTTTTCCAAAGTTCAGGGGCGGATTCAAGGGAGGGGCAATGGGGCGATCGCCACTCCCTTGAGGCCCCTCCATCAATAAATTTTCAACATTGAAGTTCAATAAGCTCAATTTTAGACGAGTTTTAATGACGTTGAAGGAAGTTTGGGCTCTCCCCGGAAATTTTTCGGAATTGAAGTCCGAAACCTATGTGATCAATATTTGCAAACCAGTATATATAGTAAAAAGTACGAATAAAATCAATCGCCCCTCCCTTGAAAATTTTCTGGATCCGCCCTTGCCAAAGTTCAAAGTATCATAAATAAAAAAATAAAAGAGATAAAAAATCTAAAAATTGGGACTTTTAATTATCTCAAAGGTAACACTTTATGAGCCTAATTTGAAAGAAATACAAAAATGCAAGGGAAAAAACTTTGGATCACTTGAAATGGAATGAATGACCCATCCCAGGGAGCACAAATAACGTTTAAACGTTTTTAATCGGTTGTCACAACGTTAATAACCAGTTTACAACGTTTATAAAACACAGTGTGCTACTTGGGATGGGGCACATTTGTCGCTTTGTCGGTACTTGGCCCGTACCCTGGTTTGTTCTCTGTTTCTGCATAATTCCATTGCAGATCTCTTGAATATTTTATCAAAGTCTCCCATAAATGATTTCTTAGAAGTATACTTGCGGGCTCCTGCAGCTAATTTATTCCAAAGCATTACGTGGTTCTACGACGCGAAATCTGTTTCCAGCAATGAATATCAAAACAACCGAACTTTTGCGCGTTGCATTGACTCACACGGCGAATGTGTTAATAATGTTTAACCACCTGAAATGTCTATCTCTTTTTCTCACCACATTCCATTTGCATGAAACTCGCTGATAAATCGAACTTTTTATGGCTGGTTCAAGAAGAAAGAATTATATTTATCGTGTTTCTAAGGTCTTTTATGCATGACAAAAACTCGCCGCAGAGGCAGAAGGTCCCGCAGTTAAGGGAGGGGGACGGGGAGATGCCCCCCCCCCGCTTTGAAAATGTAATATTTTTGCGTGCGAATGGCCGTGGTTTTTGTTGTTTTCCATGTACAATTTGCATCGAGTGTTATACAGCCTTTGTACTCCCCTCCCTTGGAATAATTCGAAATGACAGACATGTGCCGCAAAATGAGTTTATTACATCAGGGGTGCAAGTGACCAAATGTGGTTTGGGAGCATCTTCGGGAGCAGGGAAAATACCATTTGGGAGCGGCAGAATTGTGTTTAGGAGCAGGCTCAAATAAAATACTATGTGACTGTAATAAACACATACATTTATAGTAATTTAAATCTGTACCTTAAAGCAAGAACAACCAATGTCAAAAATTTGAAGTTTTTAGTTTTTTATCGTAATGGGGACAGAAAGGTATCCTCTGTCATATCCAACAACAACTAATGTTTCAAAACAAACTGTCTTAGCAGTGGAGCGAAACTAAGACACCAAATCTAACACATTTCTATGGAGACTCAAATCTTTGAACCTGAATATCTCAATTCAACGAATTTTGACATTGGTTGTTTTTGCATTAAGGTACAGAAATATATTTGCATTTTAACTAAGCACTGATTATCTATTATTAAATTTTAGTTATAGTTTAAAAATACTAGATGTGGTTTCAATAGGTGAACAGCAAAATGTTTGACTGTACTTAACTCAAATTTCAGAGACAAGGATATAGAAATTGGAACCTTCATTTAAAGTCAAATTGAAACGATAAACTCATCCACTTTTTAGCCTACTTTCCGTTAAAAATAAAAGAAAGACGAAAAAAGTATTAAAAGTAGCTTAATGCATCTAAAAAATATCGCCAAGTCCAAAAAATATCGCCAAGTTAAAAAAATAAAAAGGTAAAATGAATATCGAAAAATTAAAACTTTGAAAGTAGGGTATTGAGATGGGGAATTTGTGTGTCGGTCGGTCGGTCTGTCTGTCCCCCCTCCCTAATAACTTTTGAATGAACATTCCGATTTGGACAAACTTTTTTTTTGTTGGAAAGATCTCGGCGAGTACAGCTCATTCCCATATTTGATTTTTCGATTTGAACAATTTTTGGTTGAACTTTGAACCGTTCAAACAACCTGTCCCGCGATGCTAACTTTTGAGTGAACAGTCTGATTTGAACAAACCTTTTTTTGTTCGAAAGATTTTTTCAAGGATACTTCATTCCCGTATCTACATTTTCGATTTGAACAATTTTTCGTTCAACATTGAACCGTTCAAACAAGCTGTCATCCCTAATAACTTTTGAATGAACAGTCCGATTTAAACAAGAGGTTTTCCCATATTTCGCTTTTTGATTTGACTCATTTTTCGTTCAATATTAAACCGTTCAGAAAAAGAAAATAACATTAGCGTCTATGGGGAATTTAAGTTGAATGTCGATCCTGAACTTAAAGTCGGATTTCCTTCAAACTAACTTTGTAAGAAAACGGTTTTGATAAATAATGTTTGTAAAGTACTTTTCTGAATAATCTTCTGTGAGGACTCTGATTCCGACTCTGACTCTGCAAACATGGCGGAAATGCAGGCTCAGAAAAAAAATTACTGACTGTGCAGACGATTTTTTGTTTATTTATTCATTTGTTTTATTTTATTTATTATTATTTTTTTTTTTTGGCAGACGATTTTTTTTGTAACAAAAATTTTTCATTCACGAGAACATTTTATTCTTTATTTATATTTAACAACTGGCAACAGATTAAAAGTGAAATTCGAGACATTTTATTAACGACCAGTTTTTTTTTTTCTTTTTTTTTTCTTTCTTTGACAAAATGTGTTTTGATGCTCTTTGTACTTTTATTTATTTATTTATTTATTTTATTATTATTATTATTTTTTTTTTTGAAAACGATGGAGGATTTTTTCTACCGAGAAACTGTAACAGTTACTCTTTAAAAGGTGCGACAAAACTTTATTTATTCGTTAATTACTTTTTACGTGTCTATTTCATCTGATGAGAGGGGTATATTTTGCTTTTCGAAATCAGCTCTAAGTGCTAAAAAGGTATGTTTGACATAATTTTCAGTCTCAGATAATCAAGAGAATAATGATCAGATGCGAGAATTCCGATGTCGATGTACGGGAAAGTAGGCTCGTTTAGTTCTTGACAGAACTTCTTGTTTACAATTACACTTATACTACCAATCCTTTTTCATTTTTTAGAAAAGAATCCTAGGAACAAATCTCCACGACAATAGGAAAAATTTAGACAGTTTTTGGTCTTTTAGTTGCATAATTATCAGTGACATTTGGATTTTCTTTTGTTAACAATGCGCTTTATCTTAAAATTGAGGAACTACCTTTGTGCTTGAAAAGTAAACTAAAGCTTTTTTATGTTTTATCGTGCAAAATTAGATTTTGTGGGTTAAAAATTGAAAAACCTTAATTTAAAAGTTTAACTTAGTTTCTCTTTGTTCTACTGTTCTTTCTCTTTTTCATAATTTCTCTGCATCTTCTAACATCCATTTTGCAGCTCAATTTCAGACAAGACATTGTTCTTAACAATTGACTTTAGTCGTTGGTTCCCTAATGGGAGCACTGCTGCTAGTAACAAGGAAAATTCTATTTTAAGCTTTTAAAATTATAATTTTATAAATTCAACTTTTCAAAATACTGCCTTTCAGTACAAAGCCATAATTAAACATTATGTGCTTGATTGTTTTAATTGTTTTCCAAAAAATGAAGCAATGGATAACCTAATGCTTATTAAAATCAAGCTTGCAAAAATTAGTAGGTATATTAATAGAAAAAAATAAATTATTTGTTATCAAAATATAAGCTAAAATAAGCTAATGGAAGGTGTCTATTGTCAAAATAACGGTTAATTGTCAAAAATATTAAAATGTTTGCAAGATGCATTTGGATTGAAATCTTCAACATAGGAAGCTTCGTCCGCGACGTAAATGCTAGATGTTGACATGCTTCTAAAAATAAATTACTTTTTTCTCAAAATAAAACATAAAATAAGTTAAGCTGAAGTAGCATAAGTCAAAATAATTTTGGATTGTGAAAAATGTCAAAATTTTTGCAAGATGCAAAAGGATTGAAATTTCAGATAAGGAGAATATTTTTCGCAACGCACGTGTTCAGAATATCGCCATAGCAACCGTCATAACGTACGGTAACAAAAGCAGAAATTATGCTACTTTTTCGCGATATTCGCTAGAAAAACGGCCGTTTTGGCGCAGTCAGGAGCAATTTCGATCAAAAAGTGCGTTTGGGAGCAGGATGGCGCAAGATTCGTTGTTTGGCGCAGCGTGGCGCAATTGGCGCAGCACTTGCACCACTGTTATAAAACAAAGGTACAGCTGTCAATTCTGGAGAATGATGTTTCAGTGGATACTGAGCACAGCATAAGTGAAAAATGGGTGATGAACTTCTTATGGAAGGACAGAGGACAGTGTTATTGCCAGAAATGTTTTTTGAAGGGGGATATGGTAAAGTTTAACTCTTTTACATTTTCGAAAAAGGAAACAATTCTGAATTTCATAGGGGAGGAGTCAAAGTTTCTTTAATGTTAGAAACATAAAGTCATTGCATTGATTGTTTATTGCACTAGCATGTGAGTTTGCTTTTACTGTAATGTTTTATAAAAATTATCAGCCATCAGAAATACTTTTCAAAATTATACAGTTGCCAATAAATTCTTTCACAATATTTGCATAATCTCTATTTTAAATATTTATATTTTGGTTAGATTAATATTGCTCTTCTAAGTAAGAAAGGTTTATCTATAATTCAACTTCGCTAGACATGGCCTATGACTCCTCCTTTTTTCAGGATTGTCCATTTTTAGGAAGGGGTGATACACACATGAAAATTGAGGAATGGGATTACATAATTGATGGGGGAATTTGAATGGGTAGAAATTCTACCTATTTTAAGGAATGGACTCGTTTTCTCATTTGATTGACACCGGCCATTTCTTCGTGGTTGAATTATATTTTTTGTTAACATTTCGTTTTCGTTTTAGAATCATTAAATACTTGCAATATAGTTATCTATTATCAAATTTAGCTAAATGAAAATAAATAATGTAAATATTCACTGTTATGATCAAAGTGTAATAAAAGGGGTGCAAATCATTTTTAGAAAAATGTTTGTAAGCCATAAAATTGCGATGTGCTTTTTTTTGCTTTGTGAGGCAGCAGTAGAAGACTATGACCAACTTATATAAGTTACAAACTATTTTCAGTTTAAGCAATCAGAATAATAAAAGGTCAAAATAATTGAAGCGATACCAGAAACAAAAAACATGAATGCAGGTCTTGATGATAGAACATGAGAAGTGTGTTGATGTGAGCAAGCCATAAACGATGTCCCATACAGCATTAAATGTTTTAATGAATGTTAGTGTAATTATTAAACTGATTTCAATCTTCAAGGTGCACAGAAATGAAGAGTTTGCATCACAGTATGACTATCAAGAACCTGAAATAGCAGAGAAAAAAAAAAATTAGAATGAAATTTATGATACTATTCAATACATAAGATTCACTTTCGGTTTGTTACGTTTTAAACAGTTTATTACTTACACTTTATAAACATTTTATGCACCATGCTCAACAAAGTTAATGATAAAAAAAAAAAGAGGTAAAGACAGAAAAAGACATAGGGCGACACAGTACAACAAAATTTCATACAAAATTTCATTTATTAGCAGAACATTGTTACAAAATTAAAATTTTTCTGGGTCACATTTGATAGCGTTTTATTTCAGTTTGAATAAGAAATTCTTTAAATGCATACATTTCCAAATTTTTATTATATTGATAAAGTTTCCAGGAATCGCGATCATTATCAGTTATTATACAGTTGTTATACACTGTACATAGTTGAGTTTTTTCTTTGTTTGGACACAACTTCACGTATTCAGAAAGGATAACAGAATTGATTCCATAATTCAACACAGTGATACAAAGAAGAAAAACATCAGCCTTTTCAGTAAATGATCATTC
>JAXGGA010024106.1:0-12551 GCA_038373865.1 Uloborus plumipes
GGACCCCTTGGCACTCATCTAGAACAGATGAGAAAAACATGACCGGATAGCGGGATAATAAATTTATGGAATATTTCTTGACCGCTATCCGGGAAAAAGGGCAAATTGGCTGCCCATCTTGTTCATCTATGTAAATAAATAAAAATTAGTTAGTTTGTTTGATTATGGTGTCCATTGCTCTCCATCGCTCATGACTCATGGAATAAGAAGAAGTGGGTAATTTCCATTTCAAGCAGTGGGAAAAAATTGGATCCTGGGTTCGATTCTTGTCACTCGTATCACGCGCTTTTTAATCCTTGTTTTCTCTTCCGTAAAATTTCAGTGAAAAAATATTTTCCTGTAAAAGTTACTGGCATCCAAATTTTTTTAACAGTGAAGACTTTGCTTTGCATTGTACCACATTTGGGTCATTCAGTTGGTATTGCGGATAAGCTGCTGTTTGTAATCTCTCGTGGCCTTCGAGGCTCAGTGGTAAGTCTTTGCTTCAAATGCAGCAAGTAGGTCGTGGGTTCGAATCCCACCGGTGCCTAGGAATTCCTTCTTCTCGAGGCAATTATACAAAATCTTTCCAGCGTATTTATTAACAACATACGCAGCAACCGACAGTACAGATCTCATATAAACTGATGTTATCTTCACACGGATTTACCATGTAAAACTTGTCTCAATTGCAGCCTCCCCCCCACGGCATAGAGGCCCCAGAGGAATTGGAAAAAGATGCAGGCAAAATATTTTTTTGCACATCTCTGAGAAATCCTCAAAAGGGAATTCCAATAGGCCTGAACTTTGAAGATCCGTTTCTTCATTGGTAAATAAATAGTAGTTTAGCACGTCAGCGAAGGGTACAGTTTAAAAGTTATCTTATCAGAGTCAAATTGCACAAAACCGTTGCTTTCTTCATTCAGACTCTTTTTACCGAGTATTCTTTTAAGGAGTTTTCGACATTTTTCTTTTGGAAACAATGAAGTTCACGTAAAATAATTTCAAACATTTCTAAACTATATTATTAGGATCTGCAAATTATGCAATAAGGGTGAAGAACATAAGTTTTAAGTCTACTTGAACCGCTACTTCAGCCATCATGAAAAGTTCAAACAGGAAATTAACATATTGTTCGGAATCTCAAGTGCTTCTCTGAATTTATTACGGTAAAAAAATATATCCAAGTGGCCTTGAGCTAAATATAAGAGGTTTTAATTGGATTAATGATGCTTTACAACTTTTTCTTTATTTTAATTTGGAATTTCACTAAAAAAATATTCCGTTGGACTAAAAATGTGATTGTGTTCTCTTTCTTTACTTTAATTAAAGATCTTCTTTTCTAATAAACAATCTGTGAATATTGTTAAAAAAACATACTGCTTGTTTTGAGACGTGATTGTTTAATAATTATTTGTGCAACAGGATGATATTTGTTAAACCCATCGATAATACCGTGAAGTACTTTTGAATGAAGCTAGGGACGACATTTTGGTTCAGTTTTTAAACAACTTTCAGGCAGAAAATCAGTTATGATAGATAGTCCAGATAATACCGTTGTTACCACAAATGACTTGGTTAGAATAAGAGCAATGTAAGTGAACCTAACATAGTTTCGAGAGATTAAAAGCTTGGTAAAAACATCTGCAAGAAAAATCAATCTGTAAAAGAAGAATTGAATACTTATGAAAAAGGGTTAATGCCATAGTTACGGCTGGGGCAGTTTGGACTAAATTTGCTTAAAAGTTTTACATAATACAAAATAATAAGAGCTGAATGTTAAAAATTTGTTGACTAAATTACTTGACTTGTGTGATTTATTAAGCAAACTTTTTTTTTTTTTTTCAATTTCTTTTCTAAGAGTTATTATTTAAAAAAATGAGTTTACCTGCCCCTTAAGGAACACATTTTTGAATATTAGCTTTAGAGTTTTTAATTTTAGCAATATATTCTCAAAATCTGTTCTTGCAAAATAAATAAATATATACTTGGTTTTTCAACTATATATTTATATTCACTCATTTGTTTTAGTGTTTGTTTCAAAAAGAAACAAATGGTGAACCATTCCACAGACCAGACATTTTACTCTATTCAAGATAGCTCCATTTTACGTCAAAAGTAATACCGAAAAAATAAATAAACAAAGATTTTTTGTCTAAAAACGCCAATACGTATCTGATCTCTTTGGCAAAAAAATTGCTTGTTACACATTTTGAAATTTAATATAGATCCGCCACGTACGGTTTTCGTGGAATGGCTCATAGGCATTTTTTAAAATTAAAAATTAACTTTTACTAAAAGTTACTTGCGACTAGTATTAAACTAATTTATAACTGCAGTTATTACATTTACACACATTTACTTACAGCTATTACATTTACACACATTTACTACATTTACTTCGAATTCACTGTCAGACAGTCAAACGTGCAATACCCCTATATGAAATAAAATAACTTCTCTTCAGAAGGAAATTCTGGATGTTGGTCTATGGAAACTACCAGTTTACACTACTATCATTCTCACCTCAGCATCAGTTTAAGTAAGTGGATTTTTTTATTTCTTCTTACTAGTTTAAAGAACTGATAAAGAACCCAAACCTTAACTCGAATTGTAAACATTTGACTAACATCACTGTCAATCCAAACCGTCGATGTATTAATTTTAACGATACTCACTTTTAGAGAATAACTAATTACGCGTAAGTTAATGAAATTGCTTGATAAGACTGTTGTAACCAAAAATGTAGAAACATTACTTAAAGCAAGCACTGTTTAGTATCTAGACGTAACTTTTTTTTGTTTTGAATATTATGCGGCTGCTTTTTCTTTTGGATATGGTTGCTGCAATGCAATTAATCTTTTCCTTCGATATTAAGAAGGGAAAAAGTTCTGAAAGAAGACGTACACTCAATAAGAAAATAATTATTCGATAAAATTGAAAATGCAAGCATATTTCATGTTCAATAGGATCTATAAGAAATGAAAAAAAATGACATGCCTAATTGCAAGAAAACTTGGGAAACTTTTGCTATATCTGCTTTAAAATGATCTGTTGGAAGATTTTTTTCTCATTATACACCAAAGTAGTGGGTCAGTAAAAAACGAGAGTAAACAAAAAATTTGTTCCAATTTTTGTGTATTTATGCATCTTTAATTACGTCCTCGTAAATTACTGGAAGCTCGATAGTGCCATTGTATTCATGGTAAGATATTTTATCATGCATTTTGTCCGTAAGATTTTAATTTATAGATATGTTAGATTTCCACAAACACAACTTTTTACCATCATCCTTTTTTGGCGATTAAAGTTATAGCTGTACTAAAGCTAAGTAGAGGATAAATATGCCGCTAGAAATGAATTTTTTGAAAACTAATTTGAGAAAAAAGAAAATTTCTTTCGCATGGTATAAAAGATATCATAAAAATAAAAAAATACATGTTTTATTCTTTTATTATCATTTTTTTTTAATACGTTATATACTTTCAGAATATCGATAAAGGATCGATCTTTTCGTCTTCCGTTTTTTAAAAAAAATGTTTTAAATTGCTTATTTTACTTCGTACATCGCTGTTGTTCCCGGCTCTGTGCGGGTTGAACTGCAAAATGTTAATTGGAAGAGTTTTTAATTGCACACTAGCTTTTGTCGGATGCATTTTCATCAATGTGCTAACTTTCTTTCTATTGAAAAACTCGTTCTTTTAACGTCAAAACTCATGTAGTAATCTGCTAGTTTTGTGAAATAAAAGTTTGTTATTTTTAATTTTATTTTTTTGCGCAAATTTCTTCATATTAGTGGAACATTTAAATAAAACTCATGATACAGACGAGTCTCGATAACTTGAAGTCTTTTAACTCGAATGTTCCTTCATTTCGAAGTTTTCGTTGGTTCCCAAACACATGAGAAGGCAGTGGAACTTACTTATAACTACAACTACTAATAACTTGAAGCTTTTAGCCTGTTCCTTGGGACTTCGAGTTATCGAGACTCGACTGTAATCTAGGCACAGCGATGTCTTTCTACGCAACTATAATTTGGAGAGTGGCAAACAACCAGATGTGTGCAAACAGTCGCGTTTAAAACAGTAAAATGGTGTAGAAGGTCGCCAAATGTGCAAAAAACCCGAACAAAAATAATTCAATGAAAAGAGAAAAATAAAGTTGCAACACAAAATAGGCATTCGTTTATTACATTGATTGATCTTCCCAGCTCCAAACTAAATTTTGTTTTTTAATTTTAAAATACGTACTATTTATGTACTCATCTTATGGCAAATGTTACGTTTCTCCCTCTCCATCAATAGCTATGCACCAACCCGATAACTACAAAGTAATACTTCTAACAAAACTTGAGCAATAAATACAGTATTTCCTTAAATAGCATTTATTCCGATTTTCGAAATCTGTCACGTTCAATGCTTATACATTTAGTAATTACGTATCATGAAGTTAATTATCGATTTCAGTTGTTTTCCTTGCTAATTATAACTGAAAATGTTTCCGCTGTCTTTAATCGGCAAAACTTTTCAGCTGATAATTTTTCCTGGACTAGACAAAAAGAGAACCCACGCTAAACTAATTATTCTGAAATTCATTAAACTGACTTACATAAAAGCAAACGGTTACTTACTCTAATGTTTATTTTTAGAGTAAGTAACTTATTAGTTCATTAATAATGGAAATAAATTATCTAGGATCACAGCTCCATATTTTATTTTATCTTCTTCCGAAAGATAAAATGAGATAAGTGCAGCTATATGTAAGTCGGCTACTAACGTCTGTTGCAGAGTCAAAAAAAAATTTTTTTTTGACTCTGCAAACTCCCCCCCCCCCCCAAATTACTCGCCAAATCTGGCACTCGCTACGGACTTTTTAGCACTTTTTTCTTATTTTGATGTTGCCAATTTAGGTTTTTTGAGCTTTTCGGTTTTTGCTGTTGCCAAATTTAGTATTTTCTTGTATTTTGCACCATTTTTTGAGTTTTTTAAAAAAGTTTTGTGGCAACAGGTATTGCTTGGTGAGAAAAAAAGTCGCCTAATTTGTGATTTGGGAGGGTATGTCAAAGTAGTTCCCTCACCGGTTGTACGGAACACAGATCGACTATAAATGGCTTACCCAATAGAGAGATGACGCTACTAATCTTCTCCGTTTCTACAATTAGAATGTGAGACTCAGGAGCGAATTTTTCTTCCTGTACCTACGGCAAAGTGCATAGTAGTGATCGACCAAAGGAAGTTTTGGCTGCCAGATTTAACCAACACAATTCCTAAATGTTCTCGGCAGATCTGAATGAGCTTTCTATGCCAGGATATTGATGATCTTTCATGAGGGGACACTTATTAGATAGGAAAATGTTGTCGTTAACACAGGTTGCCAATAACTGGCTGAACTATCGAGAGATAACGACATCATCCATATCTTCTGCTACAATGACAATGTGAAACTAAAGGAGGAATTGTTTTCTCCATTATCTTGTACTTATATAAGCTGCTTATATACCGACTTTACAACTTTCAAGCCATTCAATTTAACCAACACAAGCCCTAAATGCTCTGTGTAAATTTTAATGACTCTGTTTTTTAAGGGATTCTTTTGTAAAGGGGTACCGTTAGGTAGGTCATCGTTTTCCCTAACACAGACAAACGATAGCTGGCTTAACTACCGAGCAATAACGACCCCAGTCGGCTTCACCTCCATAACTTGTGATAATTAAAAAGAAGACTTTTTTCCGTGTCCTATACCTAAGGTAAACTCTTTAGTTGGCGGAGCACATTACTTTTTGACCCTTCGATTCAACTAACACAAGTCCCTCTCAGTGGGGTTGACGGATAAACTTTTTTGTAATTGGTGGTGTTGAGCCAAAATCAAGTATCACAACTTACGTTTTTATATGGAATTAATGAAATAAAACTAAATTAGAATTTCCTAACTGAGGGTTCGCGTCTGAAGTGTCTAAGCTGGTACTTCTATTCGTGACTAAAAGTAATCCACTGAAAAGAAACAACACATATTTCAAGCATTTGTATTTAATAACAAAATCATGTATACTATTTACAACGGCACATTTCTTGTATCTATTACTCCCGAACTAAACCATAAATAATCTTAATTCGGGAGGGGTAGAGTGCTATTTATCGGAATACTACTTTTGCAGGTGTTCTTTCATAAACCTGTTAGGCATTCCATTCTTGTCCATTTTTTTTTCATCACCGATAACTGAATTAGCTATCCTTAGATGGAGTAACCAAACCAGTCACCTCCACTTTTACTATTTAGGATGCGAAACTTCTTTTTTTTTTCAAAAAATACGCCATCCCTTTGTACATAGTCAACAATGTTAAATTTAACAAATTACGGGATGACGTATGTGAAAAGTACAAAACAACCCACATGGGTAAACATTCAACTTGGTATATACACAAGAAAAATAATTTTGGTTAATACTAAATTAAAATAAAAATATAAGTAAAATCTATATATATAAAAGAAAGTCGTGTTAGTTACACTATTTATAACTCAAGAACGGCTGTACCGATATGGCTAAAAATTGGTGGGTAGGTAGCTTAGAGCCAGGACACGGACATAGGCTATATTTTATGTGTGTCAGTTACATAAATAGAAAAAATGTCTTATTGACTTCGCCTTTTTACGAAGCCTTTTTTGACACCTCCATTGCTGAGCGACATAAAGCACACGTTCTGGCAGCTTCCGGAGCGCTGTAAACAGGTTGTAAGTTAGCTGTGCGTTGAGTGTTATTTGACTTTTTTGTGAAATAAATTATAAACAAACGCGTTACTTCTCTTGAAATTTATATGTGATAAGCTGTCAGAAACGATTGCTCATTCCGAGGAGCCCGATGATCCCAACCGATATGCCGTTTGAATTTAAAAGACTTAAATTTCCAATCCGTCTTGCATTTGTCATGACCGTCAACAAATCACAAGGCCAATCCTTAAAAGTTTGTATTTTGAATCTAGAATATCACTGTTTTTCCAATGGTCAATTATATGTGGTATGTTCACGGGCCGGATGACCATCTGCGTTGTTTGTTTTTGCGCCTGATAATAACACAAAAAATGTTGTGTATCACAAGGTACTTAAGTGAAAAGCAACCTATGTACTGAAATACAGAAACAATAATGAATGCTTAATGTAAGTAATTAATTTTTTTTTTGTATTTTCTAATAATAAAAAACTTAATAAATTCAAAAATTTGCTTATTTATTGCCTTTAAGGCGGAACAGGGTTCGCCGGGTCAGCTAGTATTTACATAAAGGAAACGGAAAAAATAAATAAATAAATAAAATAAATGAAAACAAAAAAATTAAAGGAATAAATAATTAAATATATAAATAAAAAAAACTAAATGAAAAAGAAAAAAAAAACTATATATATATATATATATATATATATATAAATAATAAAACATTATAATTAAAGAAAAAAATGAAATGTAGATAATTAAAAAACTAAACAGAAGAAAGAACAAGAAAAAGGTGCAGTTAATAGTATTGACATTAAGAAAAAAAAATATTATCCGAAAAGAAAATGCTCGTGGTCTATTAGAAAAGAAATAAGAGCAGTAATTTTCTTTTTTGCTGCAGGAACCAAGACATAGTTAACAAAGTCTTGAGTCCAATTGCCTGTAGAACGAAGATGGAATGAAGAAGTATGAATACAATGCTGTATGTAATGTTGAGGATTTCCAGGTGCTTTGCATCTGCAGAGATCAGTATTTCTTAGGTGGAATCTTTTTAGGTACGAAGGAAATGGACCATGGCCAGTAAAGAAAAATACTTCATGTCTGTCTAAATTCAAAGGAGTAAATTTAACTTTGGAATGGATTTTATAGATTTCTCTTCCTGTAAGTTCTTGATCCCAACGTTCTTGCCAATCAGTCAATAAGTCTTGTAATAATTTATGCTTTGCAAAACTTCTTGGAAATGGTAAAGAATATTGTTTTGTTGGTACTAATAATCCATTTTTTGTTTGATTTGCCAGAAAATCAGCTTTATTGTTTCCATCAAAGTTTGAATGACCTTTAATCCAAGAAATTTTTATAGAATGGTGATTAATAAGTTGCTGTTGGATTTCAGCTATTAATGAGTTTGTTGGGTTTAGATTACTAATTGATTTGATGACTGATTGGCTATCACTGTACATAATTGATGCTAAATTATTATGAATTACTGCATGATTTATTGCTTCTCTTAAAGCAAACGTTTCAGCTTGAAAAATTGAGTTGGAGACATTTAGAAGATATGTGGTTTCGTTAGTAGGAGTTGTGCTATTTAAAATAAGGAAAGCAGCCGCTGTAGCTTGTTTTGTTTTCGAACCATCTGTGAAGTAACGGGATTTAAAAACATTATTGTTTGAATTGTCCAAATTTGACGAATTTATTTTTAATGAAGAGGCTAAGGAAACACTTGGATGAAATAAAATTGTTTTGACTTGCTTTTTAAACGTAGACGATCGAAGAATTCCAGAATTGGTTACAACGTCCTTGTTAAGTCTAAGTAATGTTCCTATTTTTGCTTCGTAGGAAATTTGAATATCTAAGGGAGGTATATACCAGTGATTATTTGTAAAGAACTATTTGCTGTTGTTGCATAAGCTCCTGTTAAATTTAATAATAAAGGACGTTGCAATTTCAAAAGATTAAAATTTAATCTTGTAGTTGGATTTCTTGCCCAAATCGGCGCTGCATAAGCAATTATTCTGAGAAAAACTGAGTTGTACAAGCGTGTTCTGAAACTAATATTATAACCCCAATATTTTCCTACTAGGCGTCTTAAATGTTGTAAATAATTGGTTGATATGACTTTCAAATGTGGTAAGAATGAAAAGGTTTTCATCCAGAATGATTCCAAGATATTTTAAAGTTCTAACTCTTTTAATTTTTTCAGTTCCAAATTTAATATTTTGATTCTTAGTTTTTCTTCTAAAAAGTAATAGACTGGATTTTTCAGTTGAGACTTTCAAGTTATAACAATATGCCCAATTTTTGAACTGTATAAGAGCTGAACTTACTTCTTCTGCCACGTTCTTTATTGTCTCTTCAACTGCGCCAATCACAAAGTCATCAGCGAAACTGAAAGGGAAGGACTTTCTCTACTATCTCCAATACGTATATATACTTATCAAAAATTGTTTAGCTAGCAAACATAAGATTTTCTGGCCCTCCGATTTTCCTAATACAAACTTTAACTGTCCTCCAACCTTCTCTTTCTATGCCACGAAACTGATTATCTCTCATAAAAGGACAACTATTAGGTAGGATTTCGTTACCTTAAACACAGATTAACGAAAACATGTTTAAACTTTCGAGAGATGGTGTCCTTTGCCATCTCCACTTCTCGAAATAGGACGCGATACTAAATAGGAGAGAATTTTTTTTCCTGACTTCAATACGTATGTGTGAAGAAGGTGATCTGAGAATCAGTAAATTCAAATTAAACTGCAAGTGCGTGATATTTGAACTGTGTTTACGAGGCTCCTTACCAGATGGCAGCACATTTTAAGCTTTCCGTATCCATGATTGCAAAAGAGAAGTATGACGAGTTTGACGTCATGCGATTTTCCCCAGTTTGGAGCGGAGTGAATTCCTCTCCTGTCTTTTTTTTTTTCTGCTAGCTGGTGTGTTTGGAACGACGATTTTGGTTTTCGTGATGTGCTGTTCTTCACGTCTCGATGGAGGATAAAAATTCCTTATATCTCGTGAAATGTTGTAAAGGAATTAATATATTTTAGCCCAGAAATCATTTAGTGATGTTTAAAAGAAGAAATGTGCCCCTTTACTACGGATGTTTGTGGATTGGCTCGGATTGGATGAGTCGCGCCTGAGAGACAAAGGGTATATAACCCTAAAACGGTTCTTTTGCAACGCAACCGAAAGAAATCAAGTGCTACTGTACTACAAAAATGTGCTGGTCATGGATAAAGACCGATCATCTGAATTGCTACTTAATTTTCGAGGTACAGACATTTTAATAGCTTTCCGGAGCTTTTTTTGAACTCTACTTACAATGCCACCACGTGCTCTCCGTTATGTATTCCAACTTCGCATATTGTTTGACTTGTGGGCCCACCAGTATGATTGTCTTGTTTGATGAAGTGTATTAATAAAGATCATTCGGTAAGTCATATTCACTTTCATTATTTAGTGTTCTAATATTTGTGCATTTTAAAAATTTTAGAGATTTACACAACGCGATGTTCAGATAGTGATTCTAATTTTTTGAATTATGAATTTACGTTAGCAATTTTGCTCATTCATTTATCTTTTTATTTCGGACAATTTAATAGTATGTATACCAAGAAAAAATGGTTTTCTATCAATCACAGGGTTTTTCGGTCATCCGGTCCAATAAACACAATGTTCTCGGTGATTCTCAATAACACGATGTTTTTGTACCACAAAATAGTAATTTTTTTAAAGTAAAACTTATTTGGTAAGCCATCGTAGTCTTTAACACAGTTCAACTATAACTGGCTTAACCATCGAGAGATGGCAACACGAGTCATTTCCACGTCTACAACTGCGATGTGTGACAAAAGAGGAAGGCACTTTTTTTCTAGTCTCCTATATGTATAACTACGGTAAACTGCTTATCAATCGGCCACAGGAATTTTGAAACAAAAATTTAACCAACACAAACCCTTAATGTGCTAGGTAGGTCTTTATGGATAGGCATATATTGTTGCTTTCGAAGAATTACAACTGTTTATGTTTATAGAAACATTACTCATAATTCATTTTCGTAACATTTCGAAACACGCATCATAATAGATAAGCGTAAAATCATGATTCATGCAATAATTGATTATTTTGCTACTTAAAAATGTACAAAACACATTCTACAACATTTGTTTTGTTTCACACCCATCAGGCCCGACGAGAGACCTTGCCAGCTTCGTCGGAAATAAAGGACCCGGCTTCGAATCGGGTCAGTATAAATTTCATAAGTTTTATGGAAGGAGGGGGGGGGCAGTGGCCAAATTTACAAGGGCCCTGACTTGGCTTTCGGTGGCCTTGTTCAGACACGTGAATTCAAAGAACAAATGAAATCAGAAATACTGTCATTGCATTAGAACTTTATGTTTCAATTTCAAGTTTTTGGAGTTAAAACAAACAAATTTATACTCTGTTCAAATAATCAACTGCTATCTTTCAAAATTAATAAATTATGATACTAATAATCTTTCACAAAAATTATCTATCGAAAGTTTTGATGGACCCACGCAAGCTCGTTTCAATAATATCTGTACATTCTCTTATATATGCAAGATATACATGACTGAACATACACGTGAAGCACTAAAGATAGAAAAGAAAATGTTATCAATTAAGATTGCTTATTGAATCAACAAAACATTATTAATCCATGTTTGTAAAATAAATATGTAACGAAATAAAATCTTCCAATTTTTTTGTCTTAATGTGTAAAATGAGTTATATGCCGCTAATATGCATTTCTGTTTTACTCAAGACCAGAGTACCATTGCTTCTTACGTATTTACCTTTCATTTTATGAGTTCACTTATTCAAGATTCATTCTTAGCTGAAAGCCCTAATGTGTTCATTAATAAAATATGTGTATTTTCCATTAATACATTAGCGATGAGAGCAAGTTAGGTAAATTACTGGGAGTGCATTTACTTGTTCAGTATGTATGATTAAGTTTCCTATATTTTAATTTGATTGAACATTACCATGAACTTAGCAGGTATATTTCATTACAAAAGTCATTAATAATGTGGAATCTTGTAATGGATGAAAAAGAAAGAAGTGTTTTGAATACAAGAAATCCATTAAGTTAAGAAAATCTTTAGCGACAAATAATCAACTCTTATTATTATTTGTATACGGTTAAAGAAAGCGTTAAATATTTAAGGAGGGAAAAAAATCAAGTTCACAAAAAAAAAAGAAGGAAAGTGAATGAAAAGATTGGAAGTATTAGAAAATATGGTTTGCTTATTAAAAAACTTGGCAATCGCAAGAAGAAACGAGAGTTAAGTTTAAAATAGTGAAAAAAGTTAAAATGAAGTATATACTTCATTTTAATGGTAAATATCTAACAGTACAAAAGAGAGAGAAAATTGTTTCAGACAGGCATTTTTATTATATCCATTAGTGATTTTTAAGCGGTTGATTTGGCTGGATTACTTCCTCTGTTCTCACTGTCAATTTGAATTCCTTTTTGCATAAAAATTTGTTGTTAAACTTTTATTTTTTCACATTTGTCAAGACTAATTTTTCAAAAAAAAAAAAAAAAAAAGCAATAAAAAGCTTACCAATTACACTGTAGTTCGGAAGCGGGAAGAAATATTAACCCATTCCCTGCCCCGGCCGACACACGATCGGCCGCGCACTTTGTGTAAAAACCGCTCCGGCCGACGTAGGCTCGTCCACAGAATTTGGTTCCTAACTGGCCGCGACGATCCTGTATCGTCACAGCGAACCTAGCAGTTTTCGCTCTTGACGATCCTGTGTCGGCCGTTTTTCCAGGCGCAAACCCTGTTATATCGCTTCTCTGCTGGGTTTTGGTGCTTTGAGGGGAGCGGTACAAAGG
>JAXGGA010024107.1:0-12551 GCA_038373865.1 Uloborus plumipes
CATTAAAGAAATCGTTGGCTCATAGCCATCATTGGTAAAGACTTATTGGTCCGGATATTAGCAAATTTAACTTTAGAACAAGCAGATCATACAAATTACTCTAAAATAGGAGCATAAAGAAAATGAACTGGACTTAGCCTATGGAGGAACAGGCGGATTCTCCGTGATTTTCGCAGGAACCCATCTCGGCGCTCCCCGGCCGTCCCCTCGAAGAAGAGAAAAAAAATCTCCTGCACGCTGTCCGCAACCTCTCTCTACTGCCCAACGTGCGCTCCCTCGCCTTCCAAAAAAACAGGCCCCGTAGCCACACGGGCGGCGTTGCCAAACCACAATCGCAAGGAAAAAAAAACCCAGCGGAGAGAAAAACAAGTCCTTCCGCAGAACGAGTGTCAAAGCAGCCACGCGCGCTGGCCTAGAGCGAGGAGCTTTTAGCCGGCTCCTTAAGTGCTCGCCTAACCTTGACCGAGTTTTGCTCAGCATGAGCGGAAAATGGGAACGCCGATTGACTCGTTCGAAAGATGGAAATTCTCAAAGAGACAGAACAAAACGTGGCGACTGCAAAGTCACCACAACCAGCACCAAATAAAACCACTCAAGAAGATAATGTGCAGCATTTATTTGAAAAAAGAAGCTTTAATTAATTCTATAAATGGAGCTAAGTTTACAAAAAGAAACTTTTATGGAGTTAGAAAGTATTAATTGGGGCCTTAAATTAGTTGGAAAAAACTTTAATAAAAGTGCCCAAATCGTCATTTTTCTATGAAACATGGAAATTCCATTTAATGAAAATCTCTTCCCTAGAGCAGAAGTCCTATGTGTACGATCGTAAACAACTTTATTTTTTCTACTTTATTTATTCTGTAATAAAAACGCTCGTTAAGCACGAAGGGAACTATTTCCAATTATGCCTGGTGGAATTTATTCAATTAAAAATCTTTGGCTTGGAAGTTTCCAATTTATTGAACATTTATTATTTTTGTTTATGGGGAAAGCAGTAAATCTTGGTTAATCACGCTAGTAATGGAAAGGGCTGTGTGCATTAGTTACCTTTTATAGCAAACATTTTAGCAGTTTCTTTAAAGTGTGTTTTGTTTTCAAATAAAGTCAAGATTTTTAGTTTCTTAAATTTCTTTAAATGTAGCTGTTTCACCCTTTTATATCATTAAGTATGAAGTATTTAAGATATCTATGAGAATCTCGAATTCGTATTGTAATAGATACTTGTTTCAATTGCTTCTAAAGTTCAAAGAGTTAAAGCACTTGCATTCTAAATTATGAAATGCAATAATAGTTTAATGGAGAGTCTCAAAGAGAATGAATTTTACCGATAATTTTTACGATAATGATTGTTAGCGCAGTAACTTAGTTGGTAACATTAAAAATCGATAACATTATTACAGTTATAAAGTTTTCTATTATTTTCAACGCGTATGGTTATTTATGTTCTATAATGCGTTTAACAAACTCTGAAAGCTATTTTAATGATTCTCAAAAGTCATTAAAGCTAGGAATTTTTCTACTTGATTTAGGCATTCACAAAAGTGCCTCACAAAATATTACGACTTTGTAGTACAAAATTTTAAACATAGCTTTGTGTCGAGTAAAAATATTAAACTTGTTTTAATTGCATTTTCCCTATATCGAATTTATTTTTTCAGATTTAATCGAACTATAGAGTGTATGTTCCACTTAAAGCTTAGTGATTCTTATCTGTTTTAGTAATCTTATAATTGCAAAGAATATTTTCATCAAAAGTAATTCCATCCATAAATTACGATGTAATTTTCGCTAGTTGTATGTTTTGGGAATTTGTTTAAAATTTATTTCTGTTGCATACATATAATATAATTGGTTTTCACGTTGTTTCCAATGGTTTACTCGTTGTGCAGTTTTCATTAATTTGGCGCTGTACTGAATTATCATTTCAAATACATTCAAGACAAATATTGCATTGTCTGAAAAGGGACAGTTGCAACCATTATCGGTGATTGGTATTGTTACGCAACTTGCACGATATATCAATGTACTGGATTGTAAATTATTTCAAATAATAGAAAGATAAATATTTGTTACAAATGTGCAGTTACCTGTAAACGCATTTCCTATGTTCTTTGTGCATTAAATTTTAAAATACTGGGCAGAAGAATAGTTACTTTGTAGCCAGATATGGAAGAAAAATTCACCAAATTATTTCAATAAAATATTTCTTGAATTTACCATTGAAGAAAAGAGCATTTTAGCTGCACCGTCTTCGTAGATAGCTCAAATAGTGTGACTTATCAATTGTTACACCTACACAAAATGAATTGTCCTCAAACACAATTCTTCCTGACTAGGCCAACAAGTTATACTTGTTAATTAATTCCGATCAAGCATATTAAGAAATAATTTCCTTCAGATTCATTACATGAGCTATATACAAAAACAAAATCCAAAGAACTTATTCAATTTAGAAAATTTAATTTATTTAACTAAATTTCACGTAGCTTCAGCAGTCCCAAACTTTTTTTGATTTGAGATTACTTTCGTGAAGCTACTTCTATGATGGAGAACTATATATTTTCATTATTTTTAAAAGCCAACTTAGTCGATGTTAAAATTTATCAGGTCTAGTCAACTTGTATAGTATTTTATTGCTGATATTTATAATCAACTACTTGAAAACTTGATAAAAACTAATATTAGCTAGTTAAATATTGAGGTACTAATTTAACCGCTGGAATACAAAAAAGCATATTATCTAGTTAAATATTGTTAACTAATGCAAAAATAACAACGGCTGAGTCAACTTCATAACTATATTTAATAATATTTAATAAAATTAAGTTACTCAAAGTATTGTACTTTTCGTATATCACAAAAAGCTGTAATTTTAAAAATCTTTGTTGCATATTTAGAGATGTCTACATCCACAATCAGAGAAGAGGAAAACATTTCTCCATGAATTCAATACCTAAATTTCGTACAAAAGCTAGCAGAACCAGCAATATCTAGCAGCTCAGAGAAAATATTTTACTTCGCTAAGAAAACCACAACCAAGAGCGTTTGGGAACTTTGGCGTTCTAATAAAGGAGTTCAGCTGCCTTTATTAGAAGCATAAACCAAAGCTAAATAAAGCCAGTCGCAATGAAAGCGAAATGCCAGTACATGCAGCATGCTTTTAAAAGCCAATGTGACGTCACAGACGCAGCCGTCTTACGTGAAAGACCCCCAAAATAACCTCTTTCTCCAGTTTTATTGAAATCTCTGGATTAGAAATGATGTTTGTGACTTTTCGTAACTCTAAGGTAAGAATTGACTTAGCAACAATGGCGTGGAATTAATGTCGTTCCTTAAGTTGCAAATAAAAGGGAAATCAGGATTAAGTGCTAAGTGTGAAAGACTATATTAGTTTCAATACGGAATTTTAACTCTTTACTCGGGTAAATATTTATCTTGATTTCTGTACTTCTTTTGATCTTATACATCAAGGGAATATGTATGCATGTAATCCTACCTGAATAAAGACAAGTCTGTATTTTAACGTTAGGTAAAGTAATATTTTAATGTGCAACTGTATATTTCAAGTCAAGTTATGATTTTTGTAATCTTAGAATTGAAGGACTTGGAGGATGAAGCGGCTAAGTTACATTTTAAAACATGAACACTCTGTACAATGGTAAACAATGGATGCAAGTAAGCAAATAAAACTTGGTACATCAAACAGTAGATGCCAATAGACCAATTTCATACGCACACTAATGACAAAACCAGAAAACAAAAAAGCCGCAACAACTACTACAATAAAACTTTGGACTTAAATTACTTGCAATTTTTGTTTTGTCACTTAACCCTTTCATCTCCTAAGCCCTTCAATAATAATGTTAAAAGATCTTCTTAGCATTAGAAGATTTTTAGTACCTTTTTTTTACATAACTATATTAAACTCTCTCTCTCTCTTTCATCTATTTCTAAATGTGTTCTTGCCTTTATATCATAATAAAACTCTTCATTGAAGTTTTTTATTTTCATTTATATTTTTGTCAAGTTTACCTTACTTGTTAAAACTTCTATTCATATAAAATTGAAAGGAAAAACATGTTACGTTTATGTAAGAGTGTAAGACTTTTAAGAAACAGAGACGAAAAAAGAGAAAGCACTAAACGCATGAAACGTTTTCCCCATCGCATTCCTTTTCCATAGACATAGATACTTCAATATGATAAAAATAAATAAAACTGCAAATATCTTTATGCCAAATAGTAAAAATTTATCTAAAAATAGAGTTTTATTTGTATTCCTTTTATTTGCTCTAGGTTGTTCGTACAAGTTTCAAAAGTTGTTCTAAGGTGCAGATTAGCATTCTAGAAAATTGTAGAAACCATCACTTTTAGCGATCCCGAAATCCATTCAAATATCTCCTTCGTTATTTATTTTCTCAGTAAATGTTTTCTCAAGAACTTGCAAAACCATTTTTTGCATAAAATGAATTTTCTTTTCAACTTGTATCCTTGCCGCGGTACTTTCTTGGAGCGAAAGAATGCCCATGAATTCACTTCTTGTAGTTGATTTCCTGGAGCTTTTCATTTATCCCACTCTTTTTCTAAGAACTGATTGGAAGGAAAACTATCCCGAAACATCGAAAAAAAATTGAAAAAAAAAAAGAATTCGGGGGGAAAAGCTTTTCGGTACTTTACACCTTTAGAAAAATTTGGAGTCCGAAACAAAATGTGAATGGAATGCAAATCTTGTTAAATTATTTTCTGCATCGGAACTTTCCAACAAAAGCAAGCTTTCGATTTTGAGTGCTTTTTTATTTTGTATACTTTGCCGTGTTTCTTTTTATTTTTTTTTTCTTTCTTTTCCATTAGCTCTTCTCAATATTTGGTTACATCTCGTTAGTAAAAGGTTTCTACTGTTTTCTCTTTGAACTATCTACTTTAGATAAACAGAGAAACATATACTTTTAAAATAAATATTTAGTTTTTGAATTGTTTCTCTGGAAACATTTTTAATATTAAACTATGAAAATTGGGTTTTAATTTTTCCTTTTCGTTAATTTATGATTTCTTTTTCAAGTTTTATTTTAAAGGTATCTCAGTTTTCATCTAGTAATTCCTCGAGCAAAAGAATTTCCTGTATTATTTTGATGTAATCTGTATGCTAAATGAAGTGAAAAGAAAATTCTAAAATAAATGTTTACCTGTTTTTATTAAGCAATTCTTATTATTTTATAAAACAGAAAGAATTTATGAATCTGAATACACTTGCTTGTCTTTGATATATCTCTTATCGTGGTTTTATTTTTTAAATTTCCGTAAATAACTTTTATGCAAAACTAGCTCAAATATGTTTCATCGGTTTTACCTGCAGTACACTTTCTAAAAATTAGAAAAATAAAATAGGTATCAGAAAAAAATGTCATTTGAATCTTAAATAAAAAATAGGCGTTATTTTTCTACCTTATGTTTTTTAGCCTACTTTCCCGTTAAAAATAAAAGAAAGACGAAAAAAGTATTAAAAGTAGCTTAATGAATCTAAAAAATATCGCCAAGTCCAAAAAATATCGCCAAGTTAAAAAAATAAAAAGGTAAAATGAATATCGAAAAATTAAAAATTTGAAAGTAGGGTATTGAGATGGGGAATTTGTGTGTCGGTCTGTCGGTCTGTCGGTCTGTCGGTCTGTCTGTCTGTCCCCCCCCCCCCCTAATAACTTTTGAATGAACATTCCGATTTGGACAAACTTTTTTTTGTTGAAAAGATCTCGACGAGTACAGCTCATTCCCATATTTGACTTTTCGATTTGAACAATTTTTGGTTCAACTTTGAACCGTTCAAACAACCTGTCCCGCGATGCTAACTTTTGAGTGAACAGTCCGATTTGAACAAACTTCTTTTTGTTCGAAAGATCTTTTCAAGGATGCTTCATTCCCGTATCTACATTTTCGATTTGAACAATTTTTCGTTCAACATTGAACCGTTCAACCAAGCTGTCACCCCTAATAACTTTTGAATGAACAGTCCGATTTAAACAAACTGTTTTTTGTTCGAAGCATCTCGGCAAGGATACTTTATTACCGCATTTAAATTTTCAATTTGAACATTTTTGGTTCAACATTGAGCTGTTCAAGCAACCTTTCCCCACCTAATAACTTTTGAGTGAACCGTCGAAATGGAATAAACTTTTTTTTGTTTGAAAGATCTCGGCGAGCACTGCTCATTCCCATATTTGATTTTTCGATTTGAACAATTTTTGGTTCAACTTTGAACCGTTCAAACAACCTGTCCCGCGATGCTAACTTTTGAGTGAACAGTTCAATTTGAACAAACTTTTTTTTGTTCGAAAGATCTTATCAAGGATACTTCATTCCCTTATTTACATTTCCGATTTGAACAATTTTTCGTTCAACATTGAACCGCTCAAACAAGCTGTCACCCCTGATAACTTTTGAGTGAACAGTCCGATTTAAATAAACTTTTTTTTTTTTTTTGTTCGAAGGATCTCAGCAAGGATACTTCATTTCCGCATTTAAATTTTCCATTTGAGCATTTTTTTCGTTCAACATTGAACCGTTCAAGCAACCTTTCCCCACCTAATAATTTTGAGTGAACCGTCCGAATGGAGTAAACTTTTTTTTGTTTGAAAGATCTCTGAGAGACTTTCCCATACATTCCCATATTTTGCTTTTTGATTTGAACCATTTTTCGTTCAATATTGAACCGTTCTGAAAAAAAAATTAATATTAGCGTCTACGGGGAATTTAAGTTGAATGTTGATCCTGAACTTGAAGTCGGATTTCCTTCAAACTAACTTTGTAAGAAAATGGTTTTGATAAATAATGTTTGTAAAGTACTTTTCTGAGTAATCTTCTGTGAGGACTCTGATTCCGACTCCGCAAACATGGCGGAAATGCAGGCTCAGAAAAAAAAATGATTGACTGTGCAGACGATGTTTTGTTTATTTATTCATTTGTTTTATTTTATTTATTATTATTATTATTATTTTGGCAGACGATTTTTTTTTTGTAACAAAAATTTTTCATTCACGAGAACATTTTATTCTTTATTTATATTTAACAACTATCAAAGGATTAAAAGTGAAATTCGAGACATTTTATTAACGGACGAGTTTTTTTTTTTTTTATTTTTTATTTTTTCTTTCTTGGATAAAATGTTTTTTGATGCTCTTTGTACTTTTATTTATTTATTTATTTATTTTATGAAAATTATTATTATTATTATTTTTTTTTTTTTTTTTTGAAACCGATGGAGGATTTTTTCTACGGAGGAACTGTATTAATTACACTCTTTAAAAGGTGCGAAAAAACTTTATTTATTCGTTAATTACTTTTTACGTGTCTATTTCATCTGATGAGAGGGGTATATTTTGCTTTTCGAAATCAGCACTAAGTGCTAAAAAGGTATGTTTGACATAATTTTCAGTCACAGATAATCAAGAGACAGGTGTGAGAATGCCGATGTCGATGTACGGGAAAGCAGGCTCGGTTAGTTCTTGACAGAACTTCTTGTTTAAATTCAGTTACAAATCAGTTCAGTGATATTTTTATGCCATTAGTCACATAACCCTGTAAACATAAAATTAATCTCGTTGTAAAAAAAAAAAAAAACCTTTACATCATACTAAAACTATAATTTACATCAAATGGTCATCTGTGTAAGCTTTTGTTGGCATTTTTTACATAATAATTAGACTTGTTATATTGCGTCACATTGTTTGTCACTTTGGGGATTAAAAAATCCAACAAATTTGTTACGTTTAAAACCATTTTTATAAGCAACTGAAGAAAAATATCCAATTTATTCCGTGTACATGTTATACATTAATCCGCAACCGTGGGGCGTAAAATAACACTTAAAAATACAAAATTGAACCACGTTTTATTACATACTGGTAAACTTCAACCTATTTCACGGATTAAGTATAATAGTAATCGCGTTTTGTCTTTTAACATTAGGTTCAAACAGTTATTTAATTGTAATATTAATTTTGAATGTGATATCTTTTTTTCAATTTCTACAAAATCTTTTTTTTTCTCTTTTAGGATTTATTGCTGCTTGAAGAACAAGAGGTATTTATTTCTTTTATTCCAATTACTTTCATTGACTGTATTTTCATAACTCAAAGGGTTTGATTTTAAATACGAAAAGGAAAGTAAATTTTCTTCAAGGAAACGGATGATTTAAATTCATTATTTTTTAGCTTTCCGTTAATCACAGGGAAAAGTTTTCACGCCAGTTCTTACAAAAGTCATGGAAATAGCGAATTCTAAAATAAGTTAATGCTTACTGTACGCCTCCTAACCTTACTTCAAAAACACAGTTTAATTTACAGTAGAAACATTTCATAGGATAGGATATCTGGCGATAGTTAAACCATTTTAAAGAAAATTGTTCTCGGTGCTGATATTTGTCATCAACACATCTGACAATACACCTTTTACACATCTAATGACTGGTATTATCCCCCAGAGTTTTTGCACGTATCAATGGCACTTATTTTAGATCTGGGAAGTGGTAGAAACGCAATGTATAAAAACGTTTTTAATAACATTTTATGACATTAATATTGAAGAACATTAACCTCATTACTAGCTTGAGAAGTACAAAGAAAATATGTTATTTTTTTCTAATTTGAAATAATAACTCTTTAAAAGACAATAATTTTTAACGTTTTGTAACAAGCAAATAAGCAAACATACATTAATATGCAATTAATCTGTTACAAATTTTAGCACGTGTTTTCTATTTCCCTGTAGGACGTCCAAACTTTCTTTAAAATCTGACGTTGATTCTGTACCTCAAAGCCAGACTAACGTAAATCACATTACGACAACCTCACAGGAGAGTGGGAAAACTTTTGCCTGATGCATAAAAAGGAAGGGACCTTTTTAACACTGCTAAATAGTTATGAAGGAATTTCTTTTTATAGAATTCCGTTCTCGTGGCACAATCTGGAATACGATTCTACATGCAATGCAGCAACAACGTGAAGATCTCCATTTTTGGATTTACGTTAATCTGGCTCGGAGGAACTGAATAATGGTTTAAAACAATGTCACTTGAATAACACAAGCGGTTTCACTTCACTCTCTCCACACACGCTCACACATCACTTTTCTATCATACTAATTCGATACAGTTTGCAAGGTGCAATACTGTATATAAATTGACTGTCTATATTAGTTGATCACTAGAGTTCTCAGGCGAGTCATTTCAAGTTTTTCCAGGGTGGGTCCAAGGGTGCAAACACAATGCAATTTCATAGGAAAACAACAAAACCACGCCCACTTATATGTAAATACAGTGATTTCTCAAAGCCAGATAGGGGGGCAATCGACTCCCCTGACCTTCCTAAACTACTGGCCTGAGAGTACTGCACCGCAAATGGTCAACTTACACAGGCTTTAAGATACCATGAGAAATGTTACTACTAGCATAAAATTGGATGGTGTTATGCAAAAAGGAGTTAACCCACAAAACATTAAAAAATGAGTTATCCAACTGTGATGGTAAAATATGTTGCTTTCTACATTAAGCAAAAATATTTAAGCCCTATCAGCATTTCATGGTAACATATCATTGGTATATTGATTCAGAGCTCCATGCTTTTTGCCAGAGTTTGCTGACTTTAAAGCCCACTATCTCAAAATCAGGTTTATGTGGGTTAACTCCTTTTTGCATAACACCATCCAATTAACAGCTGTTATACCCTGTGTAACGAGAACTGGCGGCTCAAAGATTAATTAATTTTCCACTGACTCTCCGCACTTTTCCCCTGATGGTTGTGATAGTTACGGCCAGGGCTGCGGAGTTGGAGTCGGAGTCGAAGAGTAGGAGTCGGACGGATTTTGGACCAAAGGAGTCGGAGTCGTTGAAAACCATGTCGACTCCGACGCCGACTACCTCTGATTTGGATGAAATTTTATGGAGGTGAAAACAGATCTTTGAAAGTAACATATGCAAAGAGAAGGTTCGAAGACCCACCCCTCCTCTGAGATGACGAGAGATAATTCGTTCTAGAGGGTGGTGTTTCGGAAACTCACCGGGAACGTTATGGAATTGAAATCCTAAAATCCCATTGAGGCAACCTTTAATCATATCAGGAAAAAAGTCCGGAAAAGAATTCAGGAGCTGCCCCCCCCCCCCCCAACAGAAACTTTGTTAAATTGGAGTTTCAAAAACGCAATTTTATGCAATAATTCGTTAAAAGGAGATAAAAGGCGAGGAGCGCTCTCTCGGAAATGCTTTGAAATTACTGGCCTAAAAGTGCATTTTTTATGCAATGTTTCGTAATGTTAAAGGATTGAAAGGGGGTATGAGGCTCTCGTGGAAATTTGTCGGCCTTTGAGGCTCCAAAATGCTAATTTAAATAATCTTGATGGTGTTATGCTGCTCTCCTCGGGAGCTTTCCTTTCTAAAAACATCTTTGGAAATAATCTTTGAAGACATTAGACATAAACATCTCAGTCTGAAATTGTTTGAATTTTGAATTCCTAAAATGCCATTTTAGGCTGTTGACTAAATTATAAGAGAAAATGTGGGTAAGGAGCTCTCTTCCAGACATGTATACTTTTTAGTCATAAATGATGATATTGAGCAGGAGAATGGAGATCAGGTGCTCTCATGTGGAAATTTTCCGTAACTGAAGGACTAAAAGTCAAATTTTAGAATAGCTTTTTGTTTTTGTCATGAGAATCATGATCCCCTTTTTATTTCTTGTTAAGAGTCAATATTGTTGGTTGTTGCATACCAATTAGGATACACACCTATTTGTTGCCTTCTAAAATTTCCAACCAGAATAAGGCCCAGAGTTTCCTCTTAAATTCGGCGCTGGATTTCATCTATTTTTTTATTTGACTACTACTGAAGGATTAAAAGTTGCTGGCCCCCTCTAGACCTGCTAATTTTCTGTCTTGTAGGGTTTTTTTTTCCCGAGCTGAAATCTCAAAAATTATTTGTGACTAAGCTCCAATCGAATCATGGTTTAATTTTTTCGTCCCTCCATTTTGTGAGGAACCCAGGCCATGTGGGCCAACCCGTTCTAACGCCCCTGAATGTGAAAAAAAAACGGGAACTGTAACTTCAAAAACAACTGAATAAAAATAGTTGCATTAAAAGTGCAATGTGTTCAATAAAGTCTGGCGATTTAACAAGAAGAGGATTAGTTTTGTAGGGAGTCAAAATTTTCTTTTGATTGGGACAAAATAAAATTTTTGGGAAGTCACAGTGACCTGCGATAACTGAGGCAAATGGAGGTGAAATGAACTCTGAGAATTCATGGGAAAATAGGAACTTTTTGAGAGCTCACAATGACCTCCCATGACCTCCTATTGGGATGAACTTGCTTGCCCTCCCCAGCCCCCCTTAATGTCCTGATTACTCCCATGAATAATAATGAAACCTTCATAAAATGACTTAATATTTCATCCTTTGTTTCCCTTCTTGGTAAAAAAACATAATTTAAAAAAAACGGGACGAGTCAGAGTCGTAAGTTTTAAAATCCCGGAGTCGAAGTCGACCATTTTTCCTCCGACTCCGCAGCCCTGGTTACGGCACTATGGACTTTTTCCCCACTTAGCTTTTGCAACAATGATTAAATGCAAGCTTTAAAATTGTTCTGTGCGGAAACTATTATCGTATTGAAAAATCAACATTTATAAAGCACAACATTTTCTTAGAAATGTTTGCTGTATTAACGTATGACAAGATTGAGACATGAGAATATAAATAAAAACTTAGGCCTAATTCGATTAACATAAAATAAATGAAATTTCTCAACAGCGGTGCATAAAAAAGAGTGAGAGTGGAGCTGTTTTCTTTCGTATGGCTTCCTTGAATACGATGCAAAATTTCTAAACTTGATACACATATTTTAAATTAACCGAGTATAGTCACTTACAAACCACATTTTTCGAAAAATTTCAACATGTTAGTAACACATTTATTTATCAGTGCTACAATTTGTAACAATTTATTTGGGTTCCTTAACTTAAACAGTACTTAAACTTAGATTTGCTTGAAATTAAAGTAAAGCAGCAGTTAAAGACTAAACTATCATTCTTCCGGTTCATTATCTTACTCTTACAGATAAAGTGTTAACCAAGGGCGGATCCAGAAACTTTTCAAAGGAAGGGAGATTGATCTTTGTTACTTTTTACTATCCATACTGGAAAACATAGATTGATCGCAAAAGTTTCGGACTTCAATTTCGAAATACTTCCGGAGGAGAGCTTTAAAACTCCTTGCCCCAACCTTATTAAAACTCGTATAAAATTTCATTTTTAGAACTTCAATGTCGAAAATCTGCGGTTGAAAAGTTCTCCAAGGGATGGGCGATCGCCCCCATCGCCCCTCCCTTGTATCCGCCTTTGGTGTTTACTGACCTTAACCCTACACTGCATGATTTTTTATTCTTTGAAAGACATATATATGTTTTTTAGTGTAATAAGAAAACATCGGAAAACATTTTTAAAAAAATAATTTTGAGGATAGATGATTATATTTGCTTTAAAAATATCTAATACTTGCTTTTTATGTTGGGTTTGCTTTTA
>JAXGGA010024108.1:0-12547 GCA_038373865.1 Uloborus plumipes
AGTCTAGTTGTGAATTTTTTGGTGACTTGTCCTAAATTAACCATTTAAAACAAGGACATATTTCTTTTAATTTCAATTTTATGTTTTCTGTATGCCAAAACTAAATCAGCTACATTTGTATTAAATTGTGCTATTGTTATATATCTGTTAACCGGGGAATTAGCTATTGCTCAACTCGTTTCACAATGGGGACTTTTTTTTCGCAGCGATAAGTAATATCATACCTCAAATAATAAATAATATTGTTTTTAACTCATGATTATTATTTATTTTGATACAATATTTTATATTTAAAATATAATTCAAATGTATTCAATGTAAAACGCATTAATGGAACAAATTATAATAATTATTTCGCAGTATGATATTGCTTGAAACAGTGTGGCATACACAAGGCAACACAGCAGTCAGGACACCAGAATCTCGATTCTCTCCTAATACCTCCTAAATATATAAAACACTGAAATTCACAGTAAGAATATTCAAATCAGAAAGTTATTACTAACATGTAAGATTCTGAAATGCAGACTAAAATGAATCCAAATTGTGGCAGCTCGAAGTATAGATCATGCAGCGCTCGTTTTCCCGTTAATAGCGCTCAAGTTACAGATTACAAGAACATGAAAATTCATGACGCATCGACAATATGATGGCATATATATAACCACTCTAAGATTTAATAGATAAGAACAACGTAGAACATGATGTGTTCAATATATTACGAGAAATTTCCATGATGAAAAATTTCGTCATTCCCATTGCTGTAGGCTTTTATGTATGACGAAATATTTCGTCGTACCCAGTTAACAGGTTAAATGAAAACTACATTCAATATGTAGGTGCTCCACAAGGTTGCTCTGTGCTTAATTTGAATTTTTCCCTTTTAGGTGCTTATAAAAAAAATCCTTTGTGCACGTCCTTTCAGTTTAAATCTAGTACCTTTTGACTATTATAAAGCCTCACAAAACTTTCTTCTATGATTTTTAATGAATTCTTGACCCTTAATGCTATCCAGAAAATTATGATACTCATAATAGTAGACTCATAATAGTATGATACTCATTATAGTAGACTCATAATCAGGGGCGTCATTTCAAGTTTTTCCGGGGGGGGGGGGAGGGGCAAAGGGTTCACCGAAAGACATCAAAAACTACGCCCACTTACATGTAAATACATTGATTTCTCAAAGCCAGGGGGGGGGCCCTAAATGACAACCTGCTCATAATAGTATGATACTCATAATAGTAGCCAAAGAGCAAAAAAATTGAACATTTTCAAAACCTTGCTCTAAACACAAATGTGACAACCAGCAACTGGCACTGTTTCCAGCTATTCTAGTCCTATTCAATAGTTACAAGCATTTTATTTGTTAACAAATGGAAGATATAACGTATAATTTTAAATTATTGAAATTTCTATTGCCCTTTGTCAACATTTGATTCGTGTGAAGGACTATCATGAGGTAATCAGAAGTGAAAACATTTTAATGTCATCTATCTGTTTGTTGACTTAATTAAAATGCTATTATTAATTGAATAAATTAGCAAATGACAGAAATTATCTTCTCTTGAAGCAAATTGAATCGGTGCCAGTTTCTGAGTAGATCCACTTTTATTCCACTTTTATTTTATGCGTGTAAATCATAGCATTATTTCCAAGCACACATTGCAATCAAAAGTAATACGTACCTTGCTCACTGCATCTGCATATATTTGCATGTTATTACCGGAATTATAAACTTTGGTTTTTGATTTTGTTCAGTATTTGTGGAACCATTGTGTATAATATGACAAAGCAATCTGTGGACCAATTTTAGTGAATCCTTGCTTTACTTCGTGAGCGGAGTTGAACAATTTAAAGCAGTTAAATTTAATTTATTTTTTTCTCTTTCTTTTATCAAAAAAGCCACTCATTTAAGTAGTTTCAAGAAACTAAATGGTTTTACAATTTAATTTTTTTTTTTAAATTAAGTGCACAAACTTGGATGATCTGCTCTAGAAAACTATACTAATTTTGTAAAACCAATTTGAGTTTTTATCTTCTTGATTTCCTTAAATAATAAGTTTTTACTTTTAGTAATTACAAAACTGTGTTGTATGTTTTATATTTATTACTGACATAAACTTTTTTTATTTTCAGCATGAATGCTGGTTCACAATTGGAATAGCAGCTGAAACTGGCTTTATAATTTTGTTTGAAATTTTAATTTATATTTTGTTTTTGCTGCAATATAATGAATTTTTTGTTACTCAAAACTGGATGCAATATGTATAATTTGTACAAAATGTGCAATAAAATATTTTTTTTTTTTAATATTTTTCACAAATCACATTTATTATATCTTTTAAATTCATGTTAACAATTTAAATTAAGCAAAAAGTTATAATTACATAGCAGGCTATTGGACTGAAATTTCAACTAATCCTGCTGTGGATAAAGATGATTTTGTGACTTAAAAGGAGAAATGTTTATATGTATATATATAGGGGCCTTTTCAAGAATTGGGTTTTTTGAGCTTAACCCTCCAAAAATTTTCCAGCACCATTCCACAAAACATGCTTCATATATTTTAGAGTTTATCTGATTGTTGTCAAACTTCTGATTAGTTGGGGAATAACTTTTATGTGTTGCAATAAATCATTGTTACATTTTCCATATACCCAAAGGAAATCGAAGCGGTGGCATGTTTAGCGTGCATGAAAATGTCAAACTTCAGCTACGTTGAATTGAAACATGCCTAAGTTTTCACACTGCAAAACCCCCACACATCATATTATGCTGACTGCGACAACTCGCATGTGTCACTATGCTTTTATTTTCCACATGCCCATGCATGTCACTATGTGACGTAACTGAAGTTGGACATTTCCACATGCGCAGAACATCTCTGAGCTGTCGCATTGAGATGACAAGGCCGCATTGCGACAACCCATAGATGTTACTATGCGATGTAACTGAAGTTGGATTTTTCCACATGACTAGAACATCTCTGATCTGTCGCAGTGCGACGACAATGTCGCAGCGCGACAGCCCAGATATGTTACAATGCGATGTTACATGCGACGGACATTTCCACATGCGCAGAACATCTCTGAGATGTTATACAGATGTGCCGCGACGTCTCTGAGATGTAGCGCACGTCGCAGTGTGACGTATTTTTTACGTCGCCGACAAGTGACTGTGCTATTAGGGTTTCAGTTGAATATCGTAAAAATTGAAAAAGATATCAGCGATCTAGTGAGATGTAATTCATTCATTCGCAGACAATACATAAATGGCGAGGTGTTGCCCACAAATAGTGTGGTGACAATCGAGCATTTTTTTCAATGTTAAATTATATACAGTTTGAAAATTTATATTCGGCATAGAAGTCACATTTCGCCTATTCGGCCAAAAAGACCTTATACGTAGGTGGCCAAAAGTATCCGGACACCCCCTGAAGCGTTGGATTTGAACCATGACGCAGTAACCTTTAAGTTAAAAATAGCTCTTTGTAGACAGACCCTCACTATGTATGTATTGTCTGCGAATGCATGAAATACAGCTCACTAGATCGCTGATATCTTTTTTAATTTTCATGATGTTTAACTGGAACTTTTTTAATAGGATGCATTATAAACCAGGCTACAATATTTTTGTAGTTATAAATTTCTGTCGTTCGAGCATGCGCCGTGAGAAATTATTTACTTTTAACGTTCATATCTCATCGGATTTTTAATGTTTTTTTTTACCGTATTAGTATGTTCTTTCTTTTGTATTTTGTCATCTTTCCTGAAGTTTTGATGAGGTTTGATCAAAAACTCTGCGTGTTATGAGCAAAAACCCTTCAAATAAAATTGCCGTCTTACAAAAAACGTTTCATATCTTCGAAAGTAAGAGTTGTACGTTCATAAAAATTTGTACAGTAATCATACATAGTATGCTAATTAATTACTGAAATTTATAGCTTATTCCGAGCTATTTTCGAAGTGCTATGGTCAAAAAGCGGTTTATCTTCCGACCCCCCTTCTTGTCGTCCCCCAAATGCAAGTGTAATTTATTTTCAACTTGGAAATGTTCGGTGAAGCTTATATTTTGTATGACTAAAATTAAAGAACAATTGATCACTTATTTCTCGAGCTATATGTAAAGATGTGAATTTTTGAAAGTGTCCGGATACTTTTGGCCACCTAGTGTACCTATCCTCAATCATCAATCAGTGGCTGTTAAGTTTTGGGTACTTTTCTTGAATAAGTATGAGTCATTTCATTTTGATTGGTGTGCCCGCTATCCAAGATTGCGATTCTGCTTATTTTTCAGTTAAAATGATTTTGTGGCCGACTACTAGAGCATTTACTAGTGTTGACATCAGCTTAGATTTTAACATAATTTAATTTTAAATTTCTGAAACACGTGGGTGATTCACTATCAGAAAGGTTCATTCTAAAGTTTTACCTTGTTTTTGCTGCTGTATTGATAGCTAAAAGTTCTAGGTTAGCCAAGATCAACAAAAGATTTCTTAAATGGCCGACTACTGGTGCTTTTACCCTACTATAAAAGCATTATTTTTTAGTGCAGCGTGAACTCTTAAATGTGACTTGAAATGCGAAGCGGAAGAAAAAAACTTTGAACAAAGCTCTCATGAAAGGGGCTCCTCCCCAGTGTGGATCCTTGAATGTATCTTTAAATCGTAAAAACGGGCAAAAGCCTTTGAACAGAGTTCACACGGCGTTTCTCGTCAGTATGAAGTCTCGAATGTCTTTTCAAATAGGAAGAACGAGAAAATGCCTTTGAGCAGAGTTCACACGAATGGGGTTTTTCACCCGTATGGATCCTCTGATGTTCTTTCAAACCTGACAAACGAGAAAAAGCCTTTGAACAGAGCTCACACGAGAAAGGTATTTCTCCAAAATGGAGTCTCGAATGCCTCTTTAGCGCTGACGCGTCGCAATACGCCTTTGGACAGAGCTCACACATATAGGGTTTCTCTCCAGTGTGGAGTCTCGAATGTCTCTTCAGCGCTGAAGCGTCGGAAAACGATTTTGGACAGAGCTCACAAGTATAGGGTTTCTCTCCAGTGTGGGCTCTCGAATGCTTCCTTAATTCGGAAGCGGTGGAAAATGCCTTTGATCAGAGCTCACTTGTATAGGGTTTCTCGTCAGTGTGGAGTCTCGAATGTCTTTTCAATTCGGATGAACGAGAAAACGCCTTTGAACAGAGCTCACAAGTGTACGGCCTTTCGCCAGTATGGACTATTGAATGCTTCATTAAGTTTGAAACCCGAGAAAATGCCCTCGAGCAATGTTCACAGGAATAGGATTTCTCTCCAGTGTGGCTCCTCAGATGCTCCTTCAAATACGAAGTGAAAAAAAATGCCTTCGAGCAATGGTCATACGAATAGAGTTTCTCTCCGCTATGGGTCCTCACATGTTTCTTTAAATATGAAGCGGTGGAAAAAGACTTCGAGCAATGGTCACAGGAATGCGATTTCACTCCAGTATGGGTCCTCAGATGTTCCTTTAACTCTGCAGCCAGAGTGAACGTCTGCGGACAATGACGACACGTATTGTGCTCTTCCCCGGGATGGACTCGCAATGGGCTCTTTTGGGTCATCTCGAATTATTTCAAAACGCTTTTAATCAGAAACTATAAAAGTGCTTCGCTTTTCAAGTACAACTGCGTCTATTACAGGTACTGAATTTATTACTCAAAACCTTTGACTTTGACTAAGCTTCAAAAGAGATTTTATACGATCTCATTTTTAACGGCAATACTCTAATCTCTTATACACAAAAACCAACAACTCTACATCGACTTTATTTCGTTAATATATGCATGTCATTAGAGCACTGAAGAAAACAATGCTGGACTACAAATAGATTTCAGTACAAGTCTGTCTTCTTACATTCCAACGTGTGACTGCTTGCTTTTAAAGGTTTTTTGGAACTATTCGGAAAGTGAAAAGACTTGAATGTTGATAAGCAATTATTCCAATTCTGAAATAAGTGGAGTGCACTGAGGGAAATCTTCCAAAATAATTTAGGGTATCTTTTAATTTACATTTAATTTATTCAATGCAACTCAGTATGAGACAATGTTCTAGGAAATTAGGTTGCACAGGATAGACTGAAGAGCGTGGAAAGAAATAAAGACGATATTAATCTCATGGTTTTAATGATATGTTTAAACATGAAGATAGAGTTTGGAAAGGTCCTTTAGATAAGGGGCATTAAGTGACGAAAAGTTAGCCTCTGCTTACCAGTAATGTAATGCTGGTATCATCGTTTGCAAACAAGTACAAAGCAGTAGTTTCACTACCAAGTACAAGTACTATGGATTTCTCGAATTCTTCACTTCAGTTTTCTTGCAGCACTTTTATAGGTATAAGAAAAACAATTAATGCGCCTCACTCAAGTTTCGATGAATATAAGCAAAAATAATCACAATTTCAGGCTTGAATGTGCGTAGACATGGACATAATTCATGGAATTCTTACGAGACTCTGAGTTTTAGCAGCACAGCCCTCAACACATCAGTCAGAGCACTCTCTGTCGTTTTGCTCGCTCAGCGATACAAACGCGGCTCTTCGTCTATGGTCGTGAATTTCAGGATAACTGCACTTGAAATTTTCATTTCAGTCCAGAGTGGTGCTGAAAATAACAAAAGAATGAGATTATGTTGAAAAATGAGAAGAAATAATTTAATTATAGTTCAAAAAACTAAAAAATACGCTTTTAGAGAGTTTTTTTCTTTATAACTATAAAAGTAATATACTTAATACCATTATCAATACTAAAGGTTAAACTATATTTTCATGATACTGGGATTTTACATTTGATTTCAAAAACTATTGAATATCCGTTAAGTTTACATGCACTCATAATACATCAACATGTAATACAGTTTAGCCTTAATTAGTATTAATAATAGTATTAAACATGCTACTTTAATATTCATAAAAAACATGAACTTTATCGCCGATCTTAGCCGATCAAAGATCCACCATCGCCACTAATGGTGGCTGGGTGACGTTAAATGAGGGTGGTGATCATAAACTCCTTCAAGTGAAACGATACCTCTAGGCGTGCTGGGCCAGGGTTTTGCTCGGCTTCTGGTCTGGATTAAAAAAAAAAAGTGCTCTGCAGGGCCCCATCCCGATTAAACCACAAGGTGTGGTAGATATGGGGGACTTTGGAGTGTGAACTGAACTTATAAAAAAAATTATCCAAATTTTGTTCAAGTTCACCTTTTATAGTGCTTACATTGATAAAGTCTTGATTTATCTGAATATAATTATATTTTTCCATTGGACACCTTCAAGATATTGACATTTCCCTCAGAAAAATATGCTTTGGTACTGCTAAATTTGGTAACTGCATATATTTTAAAAAGTTATATGACAGTTTCATGCTGAAGTATCACCTTTTTTCCCTTGTTTATTTGAAATATAAAATAATGCCTCTAATTGAAGAAAAAAATCTGGATTACTTTTTTTAGAAGCTTAGATAAAGGTCTGATCTTTAAGAACTATTGCTAAGGAAATACATTCTCTTTTTTGGTAATTTTTTGACCGAATACGGTCGTATATTTTTAAAGTTTCAACTAATGATATAATTTTTCAAAAATTTACTTCAAATTATACATTTTTTAAGGCTTTTAATAATGTATTTTGAACTCTGAATCATACAAAATTACGCTTTTAATGCAACATGTGATTTACCTTTGAACAAAACCAAGTTAACTATTCGGCGGCTGAATAGCTGAATATTCCGCTTTGATTCGGCCTAATTGAATTTCTTAATTTCTTTCTTTTTTGCATTTTCATTACATTTGAAAAAGTCCTATTTAATTTAAAATTTTTGCACATAAATTTTTCATTGTACTTCTTATTTCATTAAAATTTCATCTAATGTTGCTTAATGTCTTTATTTTCTTCTGTATAGTGTTTAAAAATTTTGTTAATATTAAAAGTGATTAGAATCATATGTAGTTGCATTGAATCCGGTTTTATACCATAGTTTTTGGTGAATCTTTACTTTAAAGGTATTTCTGTATTTTTTAAACTTAAAGGTAAGTCGTTTTTAAATGTAAAGTAATTAATAACTGAAGTTTCTTTCTTTTTTTTTAATAAAAAAAATCTGATTAAAGTCAAAAAAATCCGTTTTTTTAATTAAAAAAAATCATTGATTTTTTTACACCCTGAAAACAACCCTCGAACAGCGAAAATTTCAGGGAACGAGAGGGTTTTTACTTTATGAATTTATAAATAAAATTGAATCACTGAACAAGACTCGTTTCCTAATATTGGTCAGTAGTTGTTGTTGTTTTTTTCTTTTTTTATTACTGTACGATGCTTTTCAACAGGTACCTAATTTTTAGTCTTGTATCAATTTATTGAAACAATTTGCAAAAAATGTTATGATCATAATTTTCATTGCATTTAAACAAAATAAAACAAAACTTATTTTTCAAAAAATCCAGCTTAGAGTAATAAAAAGAAGCATTTTTAACACGAATCAAACAAAAAATAAAGCTGTTGTGGCTTTTTTTTTTTGAACCCTATGAAATCTAACAACCCTGGTAGAGTCTGCACTTTCTAAATTGCCCTTTATATGAAAGTATTTACTTGATATTCAACTTTGTTGCATAACTACGTCACATGGTGTATAAAATCAGAAAATAAAAATGTTGATTCATGTGGGTTTATTTAAAGCATTTAAAATAAGATTTTTTTTTTTTTTGTTGGACTGTACAGGTACACACTTCTTAATTTAGAACGCAAACAAAAATTTACAATTTAAACTGCTAAGTAGCCCGTGACTAAATATTCTTTTGATTTTCACATTCTACGTGAAAACTTCACTAAAAAATGTTTCATTTGTGAATAGTGATGTTAAATTCCTGAGAATTTATATTCAAGGAAATATTCCAACAGGAAAATACTGGAAATATTCCCAAAATTCATATATTTCCAGGAATTTATGGAAAGTTATAATACATGACATAATTAGTTGAAAAATACTTATTTATATTACTTAAAAAATTACTGTTAAACAATAGTCTGATATCGTCATGATTTGACTAAAAAAATGCAAAAACTTTTTAAGTTCAAAAGTTAAAGTTTAATTAATGAGAAAACAAACTGCAGCACCTCCAAATAACGAATAGTCACGGGCCAAAAGCTTTCTCCGGTTTTCGGAGGGATAATTTCTTTGTGAGGTTTTTGTAAATTTCAAATTTTATCAATTTTATGAAAAATTGCAATAGTAAATATCTTTTATTGCCATCATTTACTGCAATATCTGTAATTGCGTATTAATTACTGCATCTCAAGTTATAAGTGTAACTAATAATTTTTTCCTTAATTAAATGATTAAAAAAATACAACTGGAAATTCTGTTTTACACAAATTTAGCTGAACATTAACGTTTGTGAAACCATTCAACTAGGGTTACAAAATAGCAGACTATCAGTAATGATAAAACAGAAACAAAAACTAAAAAAAAATAAAAAGTGAAAGTAGAAGTAAAAATTATACAAAGTAGAAGTTATTTACAGATGTAAATTACAGAATTGGAGTCGCATTTTCCCTTCTTAGTGGGGAAAATTCCCTCTGCGATAAGATTAGAAATTAATGAAAACCTTAAAGGAAGAGACACATGAAATTTTATTGATATATTATAAGAATAAGGGAAAAGTTTCATAAAAAGTTTTTTTTTTTTTTTTTTTGTATCCACATAGGTTTGGAAAAAGGACTGTAATACCTCCTTGTATAATGATTTTTACCCGACTACGGCAAAGCCTAAAGGAAGGGTTATGTTTTTATCAGTCTGGCTATGTTTGTGGTTAAGGATGTTCCACCGTAGCTCCTAAACTATTCATTCGATTTTGATGAATGAGGTGCCAATCGGTTCGTTTTCGAGTCTCGAGTGTCATAGGCTACTTTTTATTAGAATCTAACAAGAGGAAAAATCGATTATTCCTAGACAAGCACCGATTTTTACCGATATTTTCGTATCTAAGTGTGTTTCAGTTCAAACAAAAGTCGCAATCAACAATGAATTTTCAGTTTAAGGCTGATCTAGATTTTAGCATGAAATTAGTTAAAAGCATTTGAATGAGGCAGTAATTGCCGTTGGAAGACGAATTTTCGCAAAGGGCTAAGTTTACGTCGTATTAAGTAGGGTAAGGACATTGGAGGGTTTATTTATAAGCGATCTGGACCCACGGAAACTTTTAAGCAACCTTCATGATTCAGCGTCTTTGATGGAATTGGAAAGGCTGAGAAGTTTTGACACTGCTCAATAAAAATTACCCAAATAACTTTTCATACTTTTTTGTGATGTACATTTAATTTGTATATTCATTTGCTAAAAAACAGTGGAGTAAAAAAAAAGTTTTAAAAACCTGTAACCCGACTACAAAAAAGCTCTAAAAAGTCAGAAATAATAACAAGTTTAAAAAACTATAACCCGACTACAAAAAAAAAAAAAAAAAAAAAAAGCACGGTAAGAAGCAAGGTAGGTGCTATTTAATATCATCGTCTTATTAAATAAAACAAGACGTTTGATAGCTTAGCTATACCTGTTTATTTAGTTCTACGACTTGAACCCTCTGCAAGTTCCACATTAACAACATAATTCAATTCAAATGCTGTAGTCGTGCGGTTTCAACTACAGAAAAACAATTCGATAGAATAACATTATAAGCTAATTTACCATTCTTGTATATATATAGATCAAACTAATATGTTTGCTTGTGTATCAAGTTTAAATGTTTGCTTTCTGTAGTTGACAACTCACGACTACAGCATTTGAATTGAATTATGTTGTTAATGTGGAACTTGCAGAGGGTTCAAGTCGTAGAACTAAATAAACAGGTATAGCTAAGATATCAAACGTCTTGTTTTATTTAATAAGACGATGATATTAAATAGCACCTACCTTGTTTCTTACCTTTCAGTGCTTTTTTTTTTTTGTAGTCGGGTTATAGTTTTTTAAACTTGTTATTATTAAATATTATATCGTAGGCAGAAAACAATTTTGGTAAAAAAAGTATATACCCTCTGGGGTCTATCGTAACTTTTAAGGGACGATTCTTCTTTCCTTAATAAAACAAATATTTTTTACATAATATTTTTTTATTATTTTTCCTGCCCATTAAACACTGTTTGTAACCAGTATACAAAATATCTTTGAAAAAAAATGTCAGGCATTAATGGGTTAATTTAACTTGCTGGAAATTGGAAATGTATTTGTAAACGAAGCCTAGAGTGATTGAAACAGAATTTCTGTTGGAGTGAACTTCAAGGCTGTGCTCGAGTAGAAGCGACTAGTTTACACGGGCTCATTTTTGGCGACTGACTTTCCACAAGCGTTCTAAGACAGTCCAGCCTCGTTAATCCGAACACGGTTAAAACGACTTCTAGGACGAACTTCATTTCTGATCCCCGCCCTTTGACTTATCCGAAGATCAATATACTACAAACCAAACAACGGTTGGGACTAAGGCCCCTATATATACGAGCCGGCGCATCAAGATTAAGTTTCACCACTTTGGATCCAGCGCGTGTTTGTGTGTTTGAGTGGTTGTCTTTTCTGGCCAGTAATCGCGTTTTGATAATTTTTCACTGTGAGCAATTATTAGCGGCACGTGGATTTGGCAATGTGCCAAAACTTTTTCCTGGTAACCCTACTCCGCAACAATGAAAATTTGAAAGTAAAAGTTAAGGAATTGGATCCAAAGTGGTGAAACTTAATATTGATGCGTCGGCCTGTCTATATAGCGGCTCTAGTTGGGACGAACTTGAAGCCCGCTCTAACAGGGTTAGAAGTTACGGGATAGCCGATCGTATAGCGCGACCTCGTTTATCCGGTCTAATTAGGACCAAAGGCACTGCAGATAAACGAGAATCTGCATAATAGGGGTATTATGGTTAATTTGCCAAACAATTCTTAAAATAAACAGACGCGCCTGTTATTACAGCAAAAACTCAACGCTTTGCAATAAAATGGCACATAGCACTGTCTCGTGCCAAAACTTGATCATTCCTAGTTCGGCAGCAGTGGTGTCGCTCTGACGCTTCAAGGACGACGTCATGCTGGTCAAATGACCAAAAATCATTGTAAAATCGATGCAAGTGTTGCACATTTGATCAAAACAAAAAGCGAATCTTCGGCCTGCTTAGCTATCGTAATTTAAAATATTTAGGTGAATATAAAACTTGACACTGCTGCAAATTTTATCCGGAGATCCGATTAAAGGGGCACCGGATAAACGAAATTCTACTGTATATTAAAATTTTCTGTGAAACCGCGCCGCACTGACTTGAAGTCATAAAATGTCTTGAAATCAACCACCCGGGTCAGCCGGTCACTACAACATGGCCAAAACCGAGTACTTATCCGTTTGCCGGGCGCAAGCGAAATGCCAAAAAATGTATCGCTAAATAGTGTAGAATTCCACCAAATTTCCTACAACCATATTTGTTTGCCGTTGAGCGTACTTTTTTATGTTGACAGATTAGTCATTCGTTTCGTTCGGCGACATTGTCGATTTTTGATTTTTC